>CANTUT010000927.1:225000-240000 GCA_947687605.1 Reutealis trisperma
GGAGTAGTGTTCTATGAGGAGACATTTGTTATCCTCATCTATGATGTCTACAGGTCATAGGCAGGTGGGGCAGGGAGAGAGAGAGGCCTCCAATAATGAGAGGAACCTTGAGGATTAGTGATATAGATCATGCATGGGTATACCATGATCACATTTTGGGTATGGTATGGATATATGTATAAATAGTATGGATGATCTAAAAGTAGGATGACTAAGAATACTATAGTATGTAGTACTTGTATGTAGGTGTGTAAATTACAAAATGAAGGAAGAATAATGAGTATGTTTATATGGAAAAGGGTATCTATGATAAAGATTTTGTTTTATGAATCACATACAATGGCTAAGTATGGGTATGATTAATGAGATGATATAAGTAAGGTAAATCAGTAATTCATATATATGTGAAAAATTGTATGATGAATATCAATTATGATGTGTGGATGACACTTGTATGTTGTTTTTGGCATAGATGTTACCCCATGGGGTTGCTCAACTAGAGGGACAGGGGTCCCAGGAAGCTAACAACATTGTTCTAGATGTAGCATCTAATGCTACTTATGTTCAAAATACCAATCGAGAATCTTCTTGATCTGGGTAGCATACTATAAGTGGTGGACAACGAGGACCACCAGGGGATATGGAAGCTTTTCGAAGAGAATATGAAGTGATGAGGTGGGAACTTTTGGAATTAAGACATCAATGTCAGGAAATTCCACCACCTATGGTGCCACTTGCGCCACAGGTGGATGACATACCACCCCTCGTACCATGAGCACCACGTAGGGTGAGGAGGCGAATGTTACCAAGAGAAGAAGTTACGGTGCATGATTTAAAGAAATTCAAATTGCCATAATTTTTAGGGGAAGAAGGGGAGGATCCCCATAAATTTTTGGAGGAAATGGACAAGATAGCCTAGAGGATGACATGTTCTGATGAGAAATTGATCAAGTTAGTAGGAGTTTAACTTCAAAGCGATGCATGGGGTTGGTTTCAAAGGAATATCAAAGAGTGATTGTATGGAGATGATCCACCTACTTGGGAAGAGTTCAAACGGGAGTTGATGAATGAATTTCTATCTGAAGGGGAGAGACAGAATTGTGCACTTCAATTTGAGCAATTGAAGTAGAGCCCTAGGATGTTAGTATCAGAGTATGCCTAGGAGTTCAAAAGGTTGAGCAAGTATGCTACTCATATCATGCCAATGGAAGCAAGTAAAGTTGATCGATTCCGTCGAGGGTTGGTAGCTCCCGTATATCATGTTCTGGTGGCCACTGAGTTTCCTACCATGGCCAAATTGATCGACAAGGCTAAGCTCATGGAGGCGAGGCACAAGGCAGAGAAAGCGGAATGAGTGGAAAGGGATCAAAGACAAAAGAATAAGAATAGGGGATTAGGTAACCAGCAACGAGATGGTTTTGGACAGAATAGGGATCTGGAGTAGACTTTCCCTGTTCCTACCCCTTTCCAGCCATAAAGAAGTGGACATAATCAATTCTGGGCTAGTAGTGGTCCGATGGTATCTACAACGGGTAATGCGAACAATTTAGCTACTCCCATATGTGTTTTATGTGTAAGGCCACATAAGGGAGGATGTAGGAGAGCCTCAGGAGCATGTTTGAAATGTGGCCAGATAGGGCATTTCATCAAAGATTGTCCATAGACGGTCAATCAAAGAGCAATGACTGTAGTGTCACAACCTACCATACAGATGTATCAACTAGAGGACTATGACCAAAGAGGATGAGGAAGAGGATCAGGGCAATCCTCGAGTAATGTCAAAGCTATAAAAGGTAGAGGTCGAGGAAGAGTGTACACCCTTAACCAATAAGAAGCAGGAGCTTTGAATAATGTTATTACAGGTACTATTTCTATTTAGTCTGTAAGTGCTAGCTGCTTGTTTGATTCGAGTGCGACATATTCTTTTGTTTTGCCTTATTTTGCTAGAAAGTTAGGAAGGAATAAGGATGTCATGTATGAACCTTTGATTATAAGCACACCATAAGGAAATGATGTGATAGTAGATCAATTGTATATAGATTGTAGTGTTGAAATTGAGGGTAGAAAACTCCTTGTGAATTTGATTGAACTGGAAATATTAGGATTTGATGTCATTTTAGGCATGGATTGGTTGGCTAGGCATAATGCCAGTTTAGACTATCAGGGAAAGAGGATTGATTGATTTTAAAGGAGAAGGTAGGCAGGAATTTGGGTTTTAAGGGAATCAAAGTAGTTCTCCTATGAATCTCATTTCAGCCATAGGAGTAAAAAGGATGCTAAAGAAGGGATGCCAAGCATTTTTGGCACAAGTAGTAGATGTTAATAAGAAGAGTAATGATATTAAGAGGATACCTGTCATAGAAGATTTTTCTGATGTTTTTCTTAAGGATTTGCTGGAAATGCCACTGGATAGGGAAGTTGAGTTTTCGATTGAGCTTCTACCTAGAACTCAACAGATATCGATACCACCTTATTGGATGGCACCTTCAGAATTAAGGGAATTGAAGGTTTAGCTACAAGATTTACTTGATAAGGGTTTTATTAGACCGAGTAGTTCTCCATGGGGTGCTTCGATCTTGTTTGTCAAAAAGAAAGATGGATCCCTTAGATTGTGTATTGACTATAGGTAGTTGAATAGGGTGACTGTGAAGAATAAATATCCATTGCCAAGGATTGATGATTTATTTGACAAGTTACAAGGGGATAATTATTTCTCAAAATTTTATTTATAGTCGGGATATCATCAGCTAAAGATTCAGGGCGAGGATGTTTGTAAAACTACATTCAGGACGAGATATGGTCATTATGAGTTCACTGTGTTGCCGTTTGGACTAACCAATGCACCAGCAGCTTTTATGGGCCTAATGAATCGAGTATCAAACCTTTCTTGGATAGGTTTGTGATCATGTTCATTGATGATATTTTGATTTACTCGAAGAGTAAGGAGGACAATGAAGAACATTTGAGAATGGTGTTACAGACTCTAAGGGAACATAAGCTTTATGCCAAGCTATCAAAGTGTGATTTTTGGTTAGAGCAAGTATGTTTCCTTAGACATGTGGTGAATAAGGAAGGAATCAAAGTAGATCCTAAGAAAGTAGAAGCAGTGGCAAATTGGCCTCGACCCACTATGGTCATGGAGGTGTAGGGTTGGCAGGTTACTACCGCCGATTCATAAAAGATTTCTCCAAAATAGTTGCACAATTAATGAAGCTTACCAGGAAGCAAGTTAGATATAAATGGGATGAAGCTTGTGAAGAGAGTTTCCAAAGGCTTAAAGATCTCTTGATTTTAGCTCTAGTATTAGCTTTACCTGAGGGAGATGGAGGTTTTGCTATATACTGTGATGCCTTAAGAGTTGGTTTAGGGTGTGTACTAGTGTAGAATGGGAAGGTTATTGCCTATGCATCAAGGCAATTGAAGAGACATATAGTGAATTATCCTACTCACAATCTAGAAATGGTAGCAATTGTTTTTGCTTTAAAAATATGGAGACACTATTTGTATGGAGAGAAGTGTGAGGTCTATAATGATCATAAGAGCCTTCAGTATATTTTAAAGCAAAGGGATTTAAACTTGAGATAGCAGCGATGGGTAGAGTTACTCAAAGACTATGATTGTCAGATCTTTTATCATCCTGGTAAAGCTAACGTTGTTGCGATCAGTAGAAAATCTATAGGTAGTCTTTCTCATATAGCAGGACGAAGGAGGCCTGTAGTGAGGGAATTAAAGTAGATGTTTGATAAGGGCTTGCAATTGGAGGTAAATGATTCACAAGTATTGTTACCTTACTTTCAAGTGAAGCTGAAACTTATTGATGAAATTAAGACTTTTCAGAGTTGAGATCCTCATTTGGTGAAGATTAAAGAAGATTTAAAAAGGGAACAAGCTCCAAAGTTCAAGATGGAAGAAGACATTATGAAATGTGGCAATCGGCTTTGCATGCCAAATGTAGAAAGGCTAAGAGAAAGAATTCTAAAAGAAGCACACCAGACTTCTTATAGTGTTCATCCAGGTGCCACCAAAATGTACCATGATGTTAAAAGTTCATATTGGTGGCCGGGATTAAAGAAGAACGTGGCGAAGTTTATTACTTCTTATCTTATTTGTCAACAAGTGAAATTCGAACATCAATGACCTTCTGGATTACTTTAGGAGATAAAATAGCCAGACTAGAAATGGGAACATATTGCTATGGATCTTGTAGTGGGACTACCCAGGACGATAAAAGGTTATGACTCTATTTGGGTCATAGTAGATCGACTGATGAAGTCGGCACACTTCATTAAAGTGAAGACCATATACACAGCGATTGATTATACTCATATTTATGTTGATATCATAAGATTACATGGGGTTCCACTCTCAATTATCTCAGATCGAGGTACCCAGTTTACTTCGAGATTTTGGCAAAAATTACAAGAGGCATTGGGAACACAACTCAATTTCAGTACTGCTTTCCACCCACAGACAGATGGACAGTCTAAAAGAACAATTCAAACACTGGAGGATATGCTACGTATATGTGTTTTGGACTTTGGAGGTGGCTGGGATAAGCACCTTCCCCATATCGAATTTGTATACAACAATAGTTATCATTCTTCTATAAGAATGGCACCTTACGAAGCGTTGTATGGTAGAAAGTGTCGATCTTCAATATGTTAGATGGAGGTTGGCGATAAATACCTCAAAGCCCCTAATATGGTAAGAAAAGCCACGAAAAAGGTGAAGGTTATTTAGGAGAGACTAAAAATTGCTTTTAGTCGTCATAAGAGTTATGCTGATCTACGGAGGAAGGATTTTCACTTTGCGATGGGTGTTAACCCTCAAATTTTTACTCTTATGATCCTGCTACAACTTGACACCTACTAAGAATACGGTGCTACGCATATAGAGGTCCCGCTAGCCGGCTAGCGGGCAGGGGTCAAGGGGGCAACACCCCATTGAAAAATAAATTTCCTAAATCTTTCACCTTCAATCGACTGCTTTTCAATCACGAACTCATAGAATCAAATCAGGCTCGAATCGAAACTGAAATAGACCAGAAACTGACATTGGTTGAACTAGCTGGTCAGCGTGCGCCAGGCATGCCACTTCTTTGGGCGGCATGCTAGATGTGCTGCCAAATAGGCAGCATGAAATGCATGCTGGCAGTACGGGCGGTACGCCAGCCGTGCCGCCCAGATGTCTGGCAATTCACCAATGCCGCCCATGCCATCGGTGAGCTCCTGGTGCCGCCGCTAGCACCCCCTTTACCAACTCTATAAATAGAGCCTCTTTCCAACTCATTTAGGGGAATTCCAAGGCAGTAATTCTCTCTAATATTGATATACTTGTTGCTTTTAAGTTCTGTTTGAAATTTGATACAAAAGAGTTGTTATTTCAATTTCAATTTTGATTTACATTCATTACGCTATTTCGCTAATCTTTTGTTGTTAAGATTTAGATTCCAAGGGTTTCAAATCCAAGGTGGAGCTAAGATCTGGAGCTAAGCTCGTTCCATTCATCCGAAAGACAAGAAAGCAAAGGTATAATCTTCTTTCCATTCTTAAGATTCTAAAATCATATCTAGAATCCTCTTCAGGTCTAAACATAAAAGATCTAAAATTTGTTAATTTAAGAATCAGAATTAAATTAATAAACAAACCAACACTTTTTTTAGAACCCCTCCTTCGCAAGAAGGAAGAACTGTTTAGGGTTTGATTCCTATTCAATAGGATATGCGGGCTGCCATTCTGAAAGACATCAACTCCAAAATCTTTTTATTAACATTTTTTCCCTTTTACTTTGATTTATTTATATTAATCTTTTATTTCTGATTCTGTGTTAACTTAGTTGAGAAATGTGTGCTTTTCCTAGTACCCATAAGGGCTAGAAGAAAGATCCTCTTATTTTATTCATTTTGATATTGCAATAATTAAGCAGGATTTATTTTACTTATTTATCTATAATTGTCATTTCATCTTATCATATATATTTGTTTCATACATCATGATACTCCTATTCATGCATACACAAAAATTCCTTTTTTAAGAGTTATTTTGCAACTTTAGCCAAACTAAAGAAAATTATATTTTCTCACTTGAGTAATTACCAAAACCTGATCCCCGAGCCTTCTTTGGTCACTCACGGATTAGTGCTTTTCCAGTGGGACAAAAATCAAAATATTTTTGGAGTCAATCAATTTGGATTTTCTTTAATTTTCCCAATCAAAATAAATAAATTGAAGTGGCGACTCACTTTCACAACTTTCAAATTACAAAAAAAATAATTTTCTGAATTCACACTGAGTTCTAATCGTGGAGTTTCTCCTAAAGAGCATTTCGATTCCTCGACGGATCGACCTGATGCTCGAGCGAGGCCTCATAGTGCAGCTGTGACAAACCAAAGGATCTTAAGTTTAATGATAATGGATGACAGTGTCTTGTGGTTTGGTTGATGGTGTATGGGTAAAGATAAGGGTAGAGGTGTATGATGTTAGCTAGGTCAGATTTTAGCTTTGGGTGGCTAGGTCAAATTTTAGCTCTAGGTGGCTAGATCAGATTTTAGCTAGGGGTGATTGGGATTATGATTTAGGAATGGTTTACCATGGGCTTAAAGATAGAGTGACCATGGGTTTTGCGATTGGGTATGGAAGTACCATGGATTTGGATGTTGGGTGGACCATGGGTTTGGTGATAGTTGGATAATGGGTTAGACTAGATTATGGGCTAAAATGGGCCATAGGTTTAGATAGTGATGTAAGAGATGAAACCTAGTCAGCATTTAGTTTGGGTAAGGATAAGAGTGACGCTAAGTAAGTATTTAGCTTTAGTAAGGATGGTTGAGGATAATGCTATATTAGTGTTTAGCTTGGGTAAGGACTATGAAAGACAAAAGCTAGATCAATGTTTAGCTTAGGTAAGAGTTGTGAAAGATGAAAGCTAGGTTAGTATTTAGCTTTGGTAAGAATTATGAAAGATGAAACTATGTCAGTGTTTAGCTTGGGTAAGAATTATGGAAAAGGGTAAGGGTACCCTATATGGGTTTATTTTTACCATAAGTTTGACATGGATTTGGATAGGATTGGATCATGCGTTTAGGTGAACCATGAGTTTTGGGTTTGGATCATGGGTTTAGGTGGACCATGGGTTTTGGCTTTTGACCATGGGTTTAGGGTTTTGACCATGGGTTTAGGTGGACCATGAGTTTTGGATTTTGATCATGGATTTAGATGGACCGTGGGCATTGGGTGTTGACCATGGGTTTAGGTGGACCATGGGCTTTGGTTTTTCATTATGGGTTTAGGTGAACCATGGGTTTTGGGTTTTGACAATGGGTTTATGTGACAACCCACATCTACCCTAGGAGTTTTCGTGACAAATTTCTTGAATTAAGAGTTATTGTGACAAAATATTTAATTTTATGAAAATTCATGTGTGACATGATTTATGAGTTTGAGGCATGTTAAATTAATTTTAATATGTCTAATATGAATTATTATTGTTAAATAAATGATTTGAATAAAATGCATTAGCATGAAATAATTTATTTTTCATAAAATGAATTTTCATGTAAAAAGACGATTTTTAAGCATAAAATAATTTTATGAGCATTTTAAAATAATTTTTAAAATAAATATTTTGGGGGAAATATTACAGAAATAATAAGAAAAATATACTTTTTATTTTAATTATAATCAGCCCAAAATTTAAATAAAAAGCATAAATACCCAAAAGCCCACTACACTAAAATCCTCCTAACCTAGTTCATTAAGGGTATTAGTAGAAATTTCACCCAAACATATCCTAAATTTCGGCCAGAATAGAGTTCCAGCAGCCATCACCTTAATTTTTCTGTATCTTGGCAGAAACATCCTCTCAAAATATTCCTCTCTACCAAAATTAAGAAAACACCTTTCCATTTCGCGATTTCTTGACCGTAGTCGTAAGTTTTTCTTCTCTTTTGATTTCTGAACTGATTTCTATACAATAAATTATGGGAAAATTATTTTGAACTGGTTGATTACTGATTTTTACAAATTAAATTCTGTTTGGGTGAGTTTTTGGGAGAGAAAATCTATTTTCTACCGAAAACACAAATCTTTCCGCGAGATTTCTCCAAAGGTGAATTTTATAACTTAAAATCACAATTTTTATGCATAAACATCACTAAAGGGGGGAGATTTGTGCATTTTTGTTTTCTAAACTGATTTTTGATTTGTTTGGATGAAAAATATTGGATTAAATAATATTTTTGCATATTTCTGTGATGACTGGAAAGTTTCAAAAAACAAAAGAATTCAAGGTTTTTGTGCTAGAACATAGAAGCTGGAAAATTCTATGATTTCTTGAACATGTGGCTGCCGATTTGTGTATGGATGGATTCTAAACTAATATTTGTATTTTTTAGATGAAAAATGATGATTTAAATAATGTGTTTATATATTATTGTAATGAATGAAAAGCGCAGAAAGCGCGAAAACTCATGATTTTCACTTAAGTCTTAAAACTTAGAATTTTTTTGTATAAATACTATCTATGGCTACCGAATCATGTATGGATGTGTTCTAAACTGATATTTGCTGAGATTGAATGAAAAATAATGGATTAAATAACCTATGTACATATTTCTGAAATGACCGAAAAATACCAAAAACAAGAAAACTTATGGTTTTGTTCTCTATAATTCAAAAGTTGAATGTTTATGTATAAACAACACCAAGTGTGGCTGATTCATAGGAATTAAAATTCTAAAATGATTTTTGTTGTGTTTACATGAAAAATCTTGGTTCAAACCATATTTTTACATATTTTTAAAATAGACAGAAAGTGCGAAAAGAAAAAGAATTTAGTTTTTACTTTGGTGATGCATTCAGCCTATATAAATATTTTTGTTCCAATGTTTATAATTTTTATGTGATGTGTTTTGATGATTATTGATATATTTGTATGTATAAGAAATGATAAAATTTCATGTTAGTTGAAAGTATGATCCTAGATAAGCTTAAATGCATTTTGGTATACTTAAGGTATCTTAACCTTATATTGTGATTAGAATACAAATATGATTGGGAAATATGGAACTAGATGTTGTGATGACTTTATTGTAAATACATGGTTTTGAGTTGATGAAGTGACAATTGAATAAAAAGGATCATAAGGGTTAAGCATGACACTTGAAAGGTTAATTGTTAAGTTGACATATATGGAAGTGTAAAGTAAATTAAGATAATTGTTAAAGTGAATTGATATTGAGGTAATAATATTGTGATGACCTTAAAAAGGTATTGATGTGATTGTAATGTGTTGTCATGAGAGCCTATAAGGCCTAAGTATGCAAGACCTTTAAAGTCAACGTGTTATGTGCAAGTGATGAGTACACCTATGTGTGAACTCTAAGTGTATGTGTATGTGATATCTGCATGGGTAGTTATGGGATAGGAGCATCATGAGTAAATAAATACTAAGTATTAAATTAAATATTATGTTAGAGATTGAGGAGCTTTAGAAGTGTAAAGGGACTACGTATACTAAGAGCAAAGGAACCCTAAGGTGAGTAAACTCTATATTCCTATTTCCAGTGTGAGTAAACATCATTTTCATTCTACAAGTGTGAGTAAACACTATATTCATGTTACAAGTGTGAGTAAACTCTATATTCCTATTTCCAGTATGAGTAAACATCCTATTCATTCTACAAATGCAAGTAGCATTTTGTTATGTTACAAATATGTGATATCATATTATGTGAGCCTTTGTGATCTTTGAAACCCAAATTCTTTCTATTCTAAATATCATTATATGATTTCTTTAACAAGCTTGGGTTGCCAAAGGACATTTGGTCCAAAACTAATTTGTTTATCCAATGAGAACTTCTTGTGATTAACACCCTAACTTATATTCTTTCTAGACCTGCACTATCATTGTATCTTTTGTTCGAAAGCTAAACCACTATTGTTATTGAAATACATGTTATTGTTGCCTTATGTGATATTGTTAATTGTGATTACCATTAGCTCTAGCTATGGTACCTTTAACTCTTTATGCAGAATCCTCGTGCCAATGTGGATAATCATCAGAACCTGTGCACACAGTCTTAACCCAATGGATAGGGGTTGTGTATCCACCTCAGCTAGAAGGGGCAGTTCTAGCTATGGAGCCTGATCAGCTTCATGCTTTTATAAGTGATAGGAGTTGGAATTTGGTATAAGGCCACCTCTCCTTAATGTGTTCAAGTGATAGAGCAATAGCCTTCACTCACTATGTGTTATAAGTGTGATTTCTGCAAACTTGCTAAATTGAACCTTTGCTAAATTGTAACCTGATTCATGAATTATAAATCATGAACTATGTGTATAAGTTATGTGTTTCTTTTTCAAAGGAATATGTGATACGTATCTGCCTTATCATTTACTCATTGAGATCATCTATCTCACCCCCTTTTTCCTTGTGTGGTTCCAGGTGAGCAAATGTGAGGAGGCAAGGTGATGGCTCAAGCATTCTACTTCGCTTGGGGAATTCCTTATCCAAGTTATCAATAATACTATTTTATGAAGTCTTATCATTAGATGCTCCAGGAATGTTGATTGATACTTATTATTATATATTATTTTCCTCATGGATTTTATATGTAATGATTTATTTTAGACTTTCGCAATTTAAGGCATTCATCTAAATGTTTTAAACGAGTTATTGTAAGAGGTCTAGTAAGATCCTAGGCATGATTTTTTTATATGTAAGTGGGTTCTACAGGCGTGGGTGACCTTATGTCTCCCCATGTTCTAGGACCGTCATATCTCTAAGGTTGGGATGTGACAGTTTAGGTGGACCATGGGCTTTGGATGTTGACCATAGGTTTAGGTGAACCATGGGTTTTGGGTTTTGACCATGGGTTTAGGTGGACCATGAGCTTTGGATGTTGACCATGGGTTTAGGTGAACTATGGGTTTTGGGTTTTGACCATAGGTTTAGGTGGACCATAGGTTTTTGATTTTGACCATGGGTTTAGGTGGACCATAGTTTTTGGGTTTTGACCATGGGTTTTGGTGGACCATGGGCTTTGGGTGTTGACCATAGGTTTAGGTGAACCATAGGCTTTGGGTTTTGACCATGGGTTTAGGTGGACCATGGGCTTTGGATGTTGACCATGGGTTTAGGTGAACCATGGGCTTTGGGTTTTAACCATAGGTTTAGGTGGACCATCGATTTTAGGTTTTGACCATGGGTTTAGGTGGACCATGGGCTTTGGATGTTGACTATGGGTTTAGGTAAACCATGGGTTTTGGGTTTTGACCATGGGTTTAGGTGGACCATGGGCTTTGGATGTTGACCATGGGTTTAATTAAACCATGGGTTTTGAGTTTGAAGATGTTTTGGATAGGTTTTTAACTCTTCACAAGGTTCAAGCTATGCATGCATATATGCATGAATGAAAAGATTTCATGATAATGATATACCAAGTTCAGTATTATGGTGCATAAAATCCTAAAGGAAGGTTCTATGAGTCATTACATGAAAAGGATAGGGTGGTTTGAAGGGAACCCATCACACTAGAGATGCGATATACCTAACCACATGTGAGATAAGGAGCCTCACGTGGGTCCAATGGTACATGCATACTCGTTACACCTCTAAAAGGATTAGAGGATACATCATGGGCTAGATGATTTCACTATCGACAAGCAGACCTAAGGAAGGTTGCCCACTCTATGTTACTTTCTATCCTTTGTTTTCCTAGAAGCTAGGTTTTTTTGTGGACCAGGAGTTCGATGTAGTGATGCATGAAAGAGTTATTTTGTATTTAAAGCCAAACTCAGTATTTTGCCAAAAGTAATCCACTTTATCTTTTATTTGAAAAAAAAGATTTTAGATCCCAGTGGAGTCACCAATTGTGAGGCCTCGCCCGAGCACTAGTCAGATCCACTGAGGAATCGAAATGCTCTTAGGGAGAAACTCCACAATTGGAACTCACTGTGAGTTCAAAAAATTAATTTTTGTGATTCTGAAGTTGTGAAAATGAGTCGCCACTTTAATTTAATTATTTTAATTAGGAAAATTAAAGAAAACCCAACATGATTGACTCATAAAATATTTGATTTATCCCAATGGAAAATGCACTAATCTACGAGTGACCAAAGAGGGCTCGGGGATCAGGTTTTGGTAATTACACAAATGAGAAAATATAATTTTCTTTTGTTTGGCTAAAAATGCAAAATAACTCTTAAAAAGGAATTTTCGTGTATGCATGAATAGGAATAAATTGATGAATGAACAGTTATAGATGATAGTATGAAATGACAATTATAGATAAATAAGCAAAAATAAATCCTACTTAATTATTACAAATCAAAATGAATGAAAAGAAAGAGGATCTTTCCTCTAGCCCTTATGGGTACTAGGAAAAGCACACATTCCTCAATTAAGTTAGTATGAAATCAGAAATAAAGGATTAATATAAGTAAATAAAAGAAAAAAAATGTTAATAAAAAGATTTTAGAGTTGATGCCTTTTCAGAATGACAGCCTACATATCCTATTGAATAGGAATTAAACCCCACACAGTTCTTCCTTCTTGTGAAGGAGGGTTTTTAGAGAAAAAGGTGTTGGTTTGTTTATTAATTTAATTCTAATTCTTAAATTAATAAATTTTAGATCTTTTTTGTTTAGACCTAAAGATAATTCTAGATCTGAGTTTAGAATTTTGAGAATGGAAAGAAGATTATACCTTTGCTTTCCTTATCTTTCAGATGAATGGAATGAGCTTAGCTCTAGATCTCAACTCCACCTTGGATTCGAAATCCTTGGAATTTGAATCATAACAACAAAAGATTAGCGAAATAGCGTAACGAATGTAAATCAAAATTGAAATTGAAACAACAGCTCTTTTGTATCAAATTTTAAACAAAACTTAAAAGCAACAAGTATATCAGTATCAGAGAGAATTTCTGCCTTGGAATTCCCCCAAATGAGCTAGAAGGAGGCCCTATTTATAGAGCTGGTAAAGAGGGTGCCGACGGCACCAGAAGCTCACCGGTGGCACCAATGAGTTGTCGGACATCCGGGTGGCACGGCCGGCTTGCCGCCTATACTGCCAACACGCATTTCATGCTGCCTATTAGGTAGCATGGCCGGCGCACCACCCAGAGAGGCAGCATGCCTGGCGCTTGCCAACTGACTGGTTCAACCTATGTCTATTTCTAGTCCATTTTAGTTTCAATTCGAGCCCGGTTTGATTCTATGAATTCATGACTGAAAAGCAATCGACTAGAGGAGAAAGATTTAGAAAATTTATTTTTCAATAGGGTGCTGCCCCCTTGACCCCTACCCGCTAATCAGCTAGCAGGACCACCGTATACGTAGCACCCTATTTTTAATAGGTGTCAAGCTGTAATAGGATCATAAGGATGAAAATTGGAGGGTTCATAGTGGGGGACCACGTATTCATGAAGGTTTCACCAATGAAGGGAGTGGTAAGATTTGGCAAGAAGGGAAAGTTATCTCCTCGATTCACCGGACCTTTCGAGATTCTTGGTAGGGTCGGAGAAGTTTCATACAAGTTAGCACTACCACCTGCACTGGAACCCATGCATAAATTTTTTCATGTATTAATGTTGAGGAAATATGTATCTGATCCGTCGCACATATTGCAACACCAGCACATTGAGATTGATAGAGACCTTTCCTATGAAGCGGTTCCAATTGCCATTTTGGATCACCAAGCAAAGAAGTTGAGAAACAAAGAAGTACCAACGGTGAAAGTGTAATGGCATAACTATAATATAGAGGAATGCACGTGGGAAAGCAAGAACGATATGCTACAATGGTACCTGCACTTATTTCAGACAACGGGTAAGTTTTAAAATTCGAGGATGAATTCTTTTAAGGGGGTAGGATGTAATACCTAAGGTTTCCATAGCTCATTAGAGATATAATAATACTACAAAGTATAAATTACTATGAACATAGTACCAAGGTTATAATGATGGGATGAAGAAACCCTTTTTAATGTTAATTGCATAATTGTGTGCCTTTATAGAGTGTGAATGTCCATGTGTATTTTATTGAGTTAATTTAAGGTATTGTGTCTTAGGTTGACTTTATTATGATATGGGAAGGTAGGATTTGACATGTCAAGTGAAAGGGAATGGAAAAAGCCACGAAAAATTTTTAGGTTCAGAAAACGTGTTCGAATGGGCTTGCTAACGGGCCTTAGACTCAAGGCCCAAGCCCATGGTTTGGCCGGCCAACCAAGGTCCAAAATTTGGTGGGACTTAACTCAACTAAGGTTAGAGTAAGTTAACTAAGGGTTAGCGTGAGGTTAGGTTAGGTTAATCACCATTTGGATGTTAGCCATCTTTGTTGACTTTTGTCAACTTTGACACCTAAGCTAATCCCTTTCCCATCACCTTGTCCACATGCATCTTGGTGATCATGAAATTCATCATTAGGGTGCCAAGTCACCGTCCACCTAAGGCCAATCTTAACCATCCACCTTGATCAATCTCAACCATCCATCTTAGGCAAAATGTGACCATTGATCTTGTGAGATTAAATCACCATCATTGACTTCAATTACATATAAAGTGAAAATATGTAAATTCCTCTCATTTGTAACCTCACATCAAAAATCACACCCTCATCAAAAGTTAAATTCTCTTAACTTGTTCTTCATCATAGGATCAAATTCAAAGCTTTTCAAGATAAGATTTCACATTTAAGTGTTCCTGCCATTGTTTCTAACCTAAGAATAATAAGTTGTTAGCAAATATGTACCTTTCTTTTGATTTCTATGGTTGATTTTGCTGGTGAGATTCAAGGAGGGATTTAGGTTGCATGTTAGATAAGGGAATATGATTATGGGTGAAATTTGGGGTTTAATAAGTAAGAGGAAACAACAAAAGCATGAGAAGGTTAAGGGAAAATAAGCAAACACGGGTGGCCCCACCATTGGGATTGCAGCCGTGTGATAAGGGAAATTTGGAATCTCATCCAGAAGCCTTCCATGGGTGGAGGCATGACTG
>CANTUT010000927.1:245000-315000 GCA_947687605.1 Reutealis trisperma
TCATAAACATATAGGATTGATAAACTGAATACAAACTCTAGGCATCCTTCATTCATTAATTTAAACCTATTGCATTTTAGTCCACATTTATTTTTAATTTCCTGTTTTGCAATTATTTCTTTTCAAATTCTTTTCATTTAACTTGCTTTAAATTGAGACAAATATTTCCATTGGCAATTCCTTGAGAGATACGACCTTGGGTGCTTCCGATATACTACAATTGGCCCGTATACTTGTGGGTCGCTTTTGGATAGTATATTTTGAGGTGAACAAACAGGTGCCAAAGAACAGGTAACATTTCCTTCCATGATGAGATGCCCCAACATGGTATCCTTGAGTGTGAAATTTTTTATGTATAGGACATCAACTTCATAGGACCCTTTCCCACTTCCTTTGGAAATAAATATATTCTTATGGTTGTTGATTATGTGTCCAAATGGGTGAAGGCTTAAGCTCTACCCAAAAATGATGTCAGGATTGTGGTAAAGTTTTGAAAAAGCTTTTCTCTAGGTTTGGCACTCCTAAGGCCATTGTTAGTGAGAGGGGCACACATTTTTGTAACACACAATTGGAAAAAGTGTTGAAAAGATTAGGTGTTACACAGAAACTTGCCACCCTGTCAGGATTGTGGTAAAGTTTTGAAAAAGCTTTTCTCTAGGTTTGGCACTCCTAAGGCCATTGTTAGTGAGAGGGGCACACATTTTTGTAACACACAATTGGAAAAAGTGTTGAAAAGATTAGGTGTTACACAGAAACTTGCCACCCCCTATCACCCACAAACAGGTGGCCAAGTAGAGACTACCAATAGGGAACTCAAGAGAATTCTTAAGAAAACATTAGAGCGCTCCAGAAAAGATTGGTCTGAAAAACTTGATGATGCTCTATGGGCCTATAAAATTGCTTTTAAGACCCCTTTAGGCACCACACCCTATAGATTGGTCTACCACTTGCCTATTAAGATTGAACACAAAGCATTTTAGGCCATAAAACAGGTTAACCTTGATCTAGCTGCTACAAGGCTAAAGAGAAATTTACAGGTTAACGAGCTAGATGAGTGGCGTTTGGCAGCTTATGATAATGCACACATGTACAAGGAAAGAAGCAAGAGATGGCATGATGCCCACATCAAGCCACTATAGGAATTTCATGCTGGAGATCAGGTATTGTTATACAGCTCTCGAGTTTGGCTCTTTTTAGGTAAACTCAAATCTTATTGGTCTAGCCCTTTCATTGTTAACATGTATTTCCCCATAGAGCTATTGAATTGACTCACCCTAAAAAGGGTGACTTCAAGGTTAATGGGCAAAGGCTCAAGCTTTATTTCGGTGGTGAAATAGAGCATGAGAAAGTACTCTTGCATCTCCATGAGTTAAGGTGAGAAATCACCCTACATGTCCAACTAAGATGATGTTAAAGAAGCATTGGGTGGGAGGCAACCCCCTATTTTTAGTATTTTAGCATATTTTTCTTTCATTCTATTAGTGTTTATTTATATAATGGTAATGCACCTTTGGTTTGGTGGTGTTGTGCAGGAAAAAGTGCTAAAATTTGCCTAAGTGTGATGAAGAATGGCTGAGCCACGCCCTGGAACACGCCCATGGGCTTGGGTGTGGCACAAGGAGCATAAAAATTAGGAGTTCTAAAAGCCAAACATGCTCTAGGCCACGCCTATAGCCATAGGCATGTTTTAAGAAGGTTTAAGAATTCAATGATGCAATAAGCACCCACACCTTAGACCACGGCCTAAGCCATGGGCGTGGGCTAAAGTTTAAAAAATTTTGATTTCCAGTAAACTGCCACGCCCTAACCTATGGTCTAAGCCACGTGCATGGCTTAAAGGCCATTTATCTTCCAAAGCAATAGTAGCTGCCTAGTTTTTTTTACACCTGGCCATGGACATGTCTTTGGGCATGGCTATATACATTAACGTCAGATTTCAAAACCCTCTCATTTTCTCTCACTTTCCTCTCTTCTTCCACACTCTAAACTTCACACATGCACACATTCAAACTTTGATTTCGAGATTTAAGAGGGGATTTTGGGGCATCTCTCATGCACTTTCACCACTTAATTTTTAAAATTTCTGAGCATCACCATTGATAGGTTTGAGTTTTTCATTCCCTTTAACATATTTCAAATTTTTCATTGTGTATGCTTGAAAAACTTGAATGTTTTTTAGTTTCATTAAAGGATTATGAGATGTGTTAGGTTAGATTGCATGAATTAGGGTTTAAATAAAGTAATTTTTGAAACTCTTTTG
The DNA here is from genome assembly GCA_947687605.1 of Reutealis trisperma. Taxonomy (NCBI): domain Eukaryota; kingdom Viridiplantae; phylum Streptophyta; class Magnoliopsida; order Malpighiales; family Euphorbiaceae; genus Reutealis; species Reutealis trisperma. The sequence continues at coordinate 247,261 of CANTUT010000927.1, forward strand.
TGTTCATACTTGGAAAACTTGAATAACATTGCCCATTGCATATTTCTTTTGATTTCAAGGGTGCGTAATTAAACTTTCATGATTATTGTTGCCCAAATTCTTTTTACTTGTGTTGAAAGTGTGCGAACACCCTTTTGAATGGATTATTTATTGAATGCCCCTCTACTTGGGTGAGTGTATAGAGTTGGATTGTGTTGTTTGGGTGTTGGATAATTGAATCGATGGGGTTTGGATTGTTAGCCAATGGCATTTGGTGTTTGGAAGTATCATTGCTATGCCATTATAATGCCCAATTTTTTGTTGAACTAACATGCTATTATTGTTTTGCTGTGTCATTTTATGTGGCTTGGTTTTATTATTTTTGCAGATAATAGGTCCCCACAAGCAACCCACATCCAAAAGAGTTGGCCAGCTTCTAAACAAGAAAGCAACAGGCGAAGGTAGTTCTCGCCACCTACCACCAGCAGCAACCCTGAACACCATGTTCATTATTGATTACCCTTGCATTTAGTTTGCAAATAAAGAGTCTCAGGCTAAATTTGAGCAGTTGGCTAACAAAGACTTTAAGCTAACATGCACAATTGATTGGTGGGCTATGGAGAATGATAGTTTAGCATAGAGTATTCAAGCACTAATTAATCAACCGAGTTGGAAACAACTATTTGAGATATCAGAGCCTGCATAACAAGAGTTAACTCTAGAGTTTTATTACTCCCTCCAGTTTGATAAGAAAATCATTTGGGTGAGCAAGCCATAGCTCTAATTTCGATTGCGTTTGAAAGACTTCCATTTGAGCATCAATGACATTGTGGTGGCCATAGGGTTATATCAACCATCAGAGCTTGACACTGATGTTGATTTTGCTAATGATGAGGTGCCCAAGGTAGTATGGCAGCAATTTGCCCCGAGGCAACATGGAATGATCCGACAGTGTCCAAGGCTTCTAACTTTCAGTCATTCACTCTTCGAATGGTGTATAATCTTTAGGTATACACCATCTATGCTTGCTAGGATAGCATTGGTATGCTGACTAAGTAAGATTTGTTCTTTTTGATGTGTATAGTGGAGAACCACCGGTGCAACAACGCTCATGCTTTGGTTTATTTTTTCTATGAATAGTCCAAGAAAGGCCCAAAAGGGGCATTATTTAGGGGCATGTATGTCACTCGACTGGCCCAGGGCTTGGGAGTTTTGGAGGGTCTTCCTACTATGATGCTAGATGGTATGCTGAAGCGTCTAGGCATGAACACACTGATATAGATAGATCCTTGAAAGACTTTCATGTCAGTTCCTACTGCCCCTCCACCATCAGTAGCTGATATCCTTAGATCTTTTGACTTGCTAGACCTTCTACTACCACTTCTATGCCATTCTTCTCTAGCCCATCATTCAGAGACTGGGGCCATTCTATTGGGGCTGTAGAGGATGATGATAGGAAGATGACTAATTTAGAGTGGTAGTTGTGTTGCATGGAGAGCAAGATGGGTCATCTTAACCTCCAATAGCACCATCTTCACACCAGGTAGACCCAGATGATGAAGATGATGCAGCAACAGCATGCCACCATCTAGTCTAGACTTGATTATGAGGCGGAGCATCATAGATGGATGGAGTACTCTATTATGGAGTACTAGCAAAGATTTGGATTCACAATTACCAGGCAACCACCTCCATCACCAACGCCACCACCTCTAGTCGATATCTCTGATAATGTATCCGACGATGATGATGGTGGAGACGATGATGTTATGGAGGACTAGTTTCCTCTCTCTTTTTCTTTTTCTTATTTTATTTTCTTTTTATTTTGGATTGTCGTACTTTATATTTCTTTTGCCTTTTTTTTTATTTGTGAATATTCTCTTTTGTTTTAGCCCAATCTCTCAGTCCCTAGCAATATTTGACATGGCATGAATTATGATGGAGAATTCCTACACTTTGTGAATGATGGCAATGACAAGGTAGTTCTCTCTCTCCTCTATTTCTTTTTGCTTTTATTTATCTATAACACATTGGGGACCATCTGTTACTTAAGTGCAAGGGAAGGGTTTTATTGATTGCCTTGTGATTGTTTGATTATAATTGTCAAACTTATTGAATATGGATAATAGTTTGGCATGAAATTTTTCCTCCTTAGTTGATAATTTAATTATGGTTGAATGGCAATGTCTTAGTTGATGCATGGTTTAATTGACTTTAATCTTTTATTGTGAATTAGATATGGTAGCCGTATTAGGATTTTGGATTGACAAATTTTGCGAATCCTAAAGTTTGAAACTTTAATTACATTTTTTAGCCCAAAAAAAATTTTTTTTCCATTGTTACTTTAGTTTTAGATAGTAGAATTATGTAATATCCTAGGTTGTATGATTATTTCCCTTGAAAATAAAGAGAAAATCAAAAGCAATTGCAAAGAATCTTTGAAAATTAAAATCTATTCCGCTATTCTTGCCTCTTTTAAAACAATAACAGATTAAGATCATGAATAGTGCAAGTAGCCATTTGAACTCATCATGTAGCTAAGTAACTAGGAGTCAGCATCACAAATGTTTACACTCACATAAAAAGGCTACAATGATGGTTCAAACAAGTTAAGCTCCTTGAAAATGCAAAGAAAAATGAAAACAAATTAAATGATAAATGCAATTGAAAAGCGAAAAAAAAATGAAAATTCAAGGGGATAGTCATGCACCTAAGAGAAAAATCATTAGTTGACTGTTTTGCTTAAACTTTTGTTGCTTTGGAATTTGTTGCTCACATTTGTAACTCTAGATTGCAAGCTTTAGGTTTGTAAAGTTTGCCATGCAGGTTTCCTAGTTTGGCTATCACGTTTGAGGATTGATAATGGATTAAAGATTTTAAGCTATGAGGATTTCGAGTGATTGCCATATAAACCATTTGACTTTTATTGCCTTAGGTAGGGGGATTTTATTTCTTTTTTTTTTCTTGATTCAATTTGCTTGAGGACAAGCAAATGCTCAAGTGTGCAGGAGTTTGATAAGTGCAGGAATGCCTATGTTTTACCTCCTTCTTTCCAACAGCCCACACCCACCCTAGTAGTTTTCATGACCAATTTGCTTGAATATAGAACTATTGTTCACCTTAAAATAACCTTTCAAAAAGCGACCTACAAGTATATAGGGCAATTATAGTATATTGAAAGCACCCAAGTCGTATCTATCAAGGAATTGCAAATGGAAATATTTGTCTCAGTTTAAAGCAAATTAAATGAAAATAGTTTGAATGTTTTGAAAAGAAATAATTGCAAAATAAGAAATTAAAAGAAAATGTAGATTAATATACAATAAGTTTTAAAACAATGAGTAAATGATGCCTAGGATTTGTATTTAGTTTATCAATCCTATATGTTCATGAATATAACCAATTGATTATTCAAAGAATAAAAATCAATCTATTAGCAATCGCATTCATAGAAATCATTCTATCAAATCATATATCAAAAACTAAAGTATAATCTTGAAACTTATATTTCTAATTCATTTTAAGATTCTAAAGGAATGAATTCTAGAATTGAACTTCAACTCTCGTTCCTTCATTCAAAACCTAAGTTAAACAATTAATCAATTCAATTAGGAATAATAAAAATAATCAAAAGGGACTATATTCAATTCCATATCATGAACACATCATACAAACCTAGACAATAATGAAATTAGCTCATGGGAAATAAAGAAATCATCATAATCTTATTATAATCAAAAGAATTCATCAAATCAATTCTATCAATTCAATAATCCAAAAGAATTATAAATAAGAATTAAACCACTCTAATCAATCAGTTTTATCTTATTCAATCTCTTGAATCTTCACAAAGGAATTTCCAAGAACAAAATTCTCCTCTAAGTGTTGAAATCTAAAACTAAAATAAAATGAGAAAAGAGAAAAATTGGAAGAGAAGATATTATCCCCCAAAGTTCTCCAAAATCCAAAATCAAGATCAAGCCTCCTCTTTTTTTTCCTCCAGCATCCTTATTTATAATAACAAAGCTTCTTATTTAGTTACTACTTTCCTAAAATAATTTAGGAATGAAAATCCTTAAAAATCTTGGAAAATCTTCATTATCTTCTCAAAGGTCATGCAGCGGAGCACTAGGGAAGCCAGCTAGGCACTGGGACAAGTAGGCAACATGAAGGAAGCTGCTGCGGGGCACTAGGGGACTTCGGCGAATGCTGCTGGGCTTATTGGCTATAGGAGATAGGCCGCTTCATGGCGCCGGGATTTGCTGCATGGCACTGGGGCTTCATTTCTGCCACAATGACATTCCTCCTACCATGTCATGCAACGTTCCACCAAATTATCCGATTTAGCCCAAGTCTCTTCCATTTTTTTCAATTATTAATGCAATTGAAAATAACTTAACAAACACACTAAAAGCATCATAAAATAAACTATAAATTAACAATTACAAGAACCAAAAATAAGATAAAATTATGACAAAACAACTACCCCACACTTAGAAATTTGCTTGTCCTCAAGCAATAATCATGGCATAGAATAGGAATTCAACAATCATCAAGCAATCTAAGTACTCATAAAGTAGCAACCTCAGCAAAAACACTTCAAATGTATGCACAAGTTTCCTCTTCAAAGGAATTAGTTACCTCTAAACAAAGCTAACATGATAGACCACACACTCAACTAAGTGTTTCTCTCAAGTTACAAAGAATGATTGCTCAAAACCAAAATTGAAGGCAAACTACCATAAACTTGCTTATTAATCTAATCTCCACCACTCATTTAATTGAAGGCATCAATCAAAAGGTTTTTCATTTGGTTGTAATGGGGCTAGGGTAATGGTAGGAAAAAGGGAAAAATAAGTTTATCATTGAGTTATTGAACATTCAAAGATCAAATAACAACTTGAAACACTCAAAGACACTATTTCCTAATTTCTTCACAAACTCATTGCAAAATCTTTTCATATTCTATATAACCACACTTGCAATGCAATTTACATGTTCAAAGAATAATAGACTTCATTAAAAACTTTCTTCTTTTTATTTTTATTTTTATTTTTATTTTTATTTTTATTTTTATTTTTATTTTTATTTTTATTTTTATTTTTATTTTTATTTTTATTTTTATTTTTATTTTTATTTTTATTTTTATTTTTATTTTTATTTTTATTTTTATTTTTATTTTTATTTTTATTTTTATTTTTATTTTTATTTTTGCAAAATGAAGTCTATAATACAAGAACATGTTCCCCAAGGCAATATGTTCTCTCACCCCACACTTCAAAACTTTGCTTGACCTCAAACAATATCAACACACTCAACTTTCAAAAAAAAATGATTTTCAAATGCTCAAAAACCTCAATGAGGGACAAAACAGATGAAAATTATAGTGAAAGGATAAGTTAAATTATGTGGTTCCAAAGAAAAGGTCAAGGCTCAAAGTGGCTCACTAAAGGAAAAAAAAACATTCAAGGTTGGCCATTTAAGCTAAAGGGTGAAAACTAATGCCTTAATCATTTTAATGCCTGGATTAACATGTGGTCTCAAAAAGTATACCTAAGCAAGCTCTAAAGATGCACAATCAACATGGTACACACAATATTGCAATAAAGAAAAAGTGTTTAAGCTCAAATATTCTCACCATGGTAAGTTAAAATCTATCATGCTTTGCAATGAAATAGAGGCAAACAAAAACATTTTAAGATCATAACAAGTGCAAAACATTTGAAACATTCAAACTTGAGATTGCTAGCAAAATTTTCCTCAAATCACAAGACAATTTATTTAATCCATCAATTATGCCATATCATCAACTTAAAAGACAAAATAGATTTCATAGATAGGAGTAGGTAAAACACAAAATCATAATTTTTAAAAAAATAGAATTGTAAAGATAATGAAGGGCTACCTCCCATCAAGGGCTTCTTTAACGTCTTCTTAGCTGGATGTTTTTGAAGACATTAAGGAACCTTAAATTCCTTAAATTTTTCTATTCCCTCAAAATATGGTTTAACTCTCTGACCATTAACTCTAAAAATTTTATCTCTATGAAAGTTAAACAAATCTACTACTCCATATGGATGTACCACATTCATAATAAAAGGACCACTCCGGTGTATCCACCTTGGAATATGATCACCTTTGGATGATGATCTCCACAACACAATACCAACTTGTGAAAGAGAACCTTGGAATAAATATGTACAAAGTAATTAGCTTTGATTGTATAAACTTGATTCAAGCAAGAATCAAAACCAAGAGATCACACTCTTAAGAAAACTAAATGATGAGAATCCATATACCTTGCAAGAAGCTCACAAATACATGCATGAGATAGATTTCAAGAAGGTTCTTCAAGGTTGTCATTTCTATTAAGATAGCTTACAAAGGCATGCAATATAACCATTGTGCATGATTGATGGATCATTCAAGAAGAATATGAGATTGTATGAAGTTTCCTATAAATCAATCAAGGATATTTGGATCATGAGCTTTGCATATGGATCTAATTGTATTCAAGAAAGCTTTAAGGGCTTAATCAATATATTCAAGCCTAATGTCAAGATGAAGAGGCCAAATTACATTCCTATTTACTTGGGCCTAATCTATTCAAGTGTTTACAAGGCTGCCATTCTTCATTCAAATTGGACCCTCTATATTTGGGCTTTTCAAATTCAATTTATCATGTTTTATTTAGTGTTTGGGCTGCCTATGTTATGTATACAGGCCAAGATTGTTTAAACTAGTTTATTTTCATGTTTTAAATAGTTTTAGGCCTATTTTATGTTAGGTCAAAGGCCCATCCGAATTTTATAGTTTAATTAATTAGATTTCAGTTTCTAGTTAGGAAATAGCTTCTCTTGTATAGGAAGGATTCCTAACTTGTTTTTGAATTCTATTCTAGCTTAGTTATTATTTAGGAATTAGTTTCTAATTAGGAATCTTCAATCTTTGTTTAGGAAGATTTCCTATTTCATAATTGATTCTAATTTAGGGTTGAGCCTCTATATAAACTCAACCATTCATGTAAAAAGAAGTTAAGTTATGATCAATAAAATTCAGTTTTCTTAAGAGTGTGATCTCTTGGTTTTGATTCTGGCTTGAATCAAGTTTATACAATCAAAGCTAATTACTTTATGCATATTTATTCCAAGGTTCTCTTTCACGAGTTGGTATTGTGTCGCGAAGATCATCATCCAAAGGTGATCATATTCTAAGGTGCTCTATCACGGGTTGGATTTGAGTCGCAGACTTAGGGAAATCTGATTTAGCTTTCCAAGGAGTTCCTTCCAAGCATAAAGATAATTGGGTCTCAAGTTTAATATACTTGGGGTTCGTATCAATTCTCTTTTTCTTTTAGCACATCTTCACTCACACTCTTTTCTTCACTCTTGGACCTTTGAGTTAGGTTTTGAAGACGATTGTACAGCTCCCTATAGTAGTGACTTGGTACAAATCTTCTTCTCATGATTGCTTTTAAGTCCCTCCATTCTTTGATGGGTCTTTCTCTATTTCTTCTTCGCTTTTGCTTGGTATCATCCCACCAAGTAATGGCATATCCATCAAATACAACAACAACAAGCTTCAATTTCTTGGATTCAATGTAGTTATGACAATCGAACACCAATTCAATCTTCTTCTCCTAATCCAAGTATGCTTTAGGATCTATTCTTCCATGGAATGTTGGAATTTTCAATTTTATCCCACCATTGCTATCATGCTGTCTAGCTCTTGGCCTCACTTCTTCTTCATCAACATCACCAAATGATTCACCATCATCTTCAATTTCATCCCGCACTCTCCTTGGTACACATCTAGCTTATCTAAGAACATTTAATGGTTGTCCCCTCGTGATTGAAGCTTCTAATTGGCCCATTATCTCCATGCTTCTTTGCTCAAGTTGGTCCATTCTTTTGTTGGTCCTTCTCTCCATCGCTTGGAGCAATTCATGTAAGGCTTGGAATCTGTCTATTTCCCCTTGTTGATTTCCTTAGATTCCACTCATCTTTGAGCTGCAAAACAAAGTTAGCAAAGTAAAGAATAGTTTCCTCACTTCACTCCCTCACGTGTTTAACTCAAGTAATTTTGTCACTCAAGTTCACTCATGTTTAATTTTACTCTCAATCAATGGCTTTTCTCTAGATGTGCTCACACTTAGCATTTTTCCACTAAAATCTCTTGTCATGATTAATTGCAAAAATCAAATTAATACAGTCTTACTAAATTACAATGTGAAATAAAAATTCCAAAGAATCAAAATGAAACAAGAAACAAGAAATAAGGAATCCTAAAGACACTAGGAAAACAAGAATCCTAATTGAACTAGAAAAATAACTTCTATAAATACACCAAAAAGTCAGATTTCAACACTTTTTGATTCTTCTTTTCTTTTTGGATGAATTTTCCTTCTTTTTTTTTAAATTTTTTTTTTTTTTTTGCTTTTTTTTCTCTTTTTTTGACCAATTTCTTTCTTTTTTTTTTTTTTTTAATCACAGCAGCAAATTGTAAGAAAAATTAACAAACAAATTGAAGATTAAATACAAGAAGTCAACCCAAATTTGAAGTCTTCAAGCTTGGGTGAGTCCTCCCTTCTTTCTTCTTGAATTTGAATTGGTTCCCTAAGTAATTATGGTTTTAACCTTCTAACGAAACAAGGAATAGAAATACGAAGAGGATAGGAAACAAAGAGACGAACGAAAATAAGACACGAATCAAAAAAAGGTAAAATAATTTTTTTTTTTTTATTTTCAGGCCTGAACATGAACAAACAGAGTTAACAAGATGAAAACAAAGGAATTTAACAAACACGAAGACAAATGAAAATAAGAAACATAAACAAAATTGGAAAACACAAACGAAATGGAAAGATATAACCTGATTTAAAGCCTAAGCTCTGATACCAAACTAATACGAACCCTAAGTATATTAAACTTGAGACCCAATTATCTTTACGCTTGGAAGCAACTCCTTGAAAAGCTAAATTAGATTTTCCCCAAGTCTACGACCCAAATCCAACCCGTGATAGAGCACCTTGAAATATGATCACCTTTAGATGATGATCTCCTCAACACAATACCGAACTCGTGGAAGAGAACCTTGGAATAAATACGCACAAAGTAATTAGCTTTGATTGTATGAACTTGATTCAAGCAAGAATCAAAACCAAGAGATTGTACTCTTAAGAAAACTAAATTTTTATTGATCATAACATAACTTCTTTTTACATGAATGGTTGAGTTTATATAGAGGCTCAACCTAAATTAGAATCAACTATGAAATAGAAAATCTTCCTAAACAAGGATTGAAGATTCCTAATTAGAAACTAATTCCTAAATAATAACTAAGCTAAAATAGAATTCTAAAATAAGTTAGGAATCCTTCCTATAGAAGAGAAGCTATTTCCTAACTAGAAACTGAAATCTAATTAATTAAACTATAAAATTCAGATGGGCCTTTGACCTAACATAAAATAGGCCCAAAACTAATTAAAACATGAAAATAAAGTAGTTTAAACAACTCTTAGGTTGTATACATAACATAGGCAGTCCAAACACTAAATAAAACATGATAAATTGAATTTGAAAAACCCAAATATAGAGGGTCCAATTTGAATGAAGAATGGTAGCCTTGTAAAACACTTGAATAGATTAGGCCCTGTAACAACCCACACCCACCCTAGGAATTTTCGTGAAAAATTGCTTGATTTAGAACTAATAAGGATAAATGTGTGCTTGTGTGAAATTTTGTGATCTAAGTGATTGATGAGTATGTGGCATATTAAATTAATTTTAATATGCATAATATGTGTTGCTAATGTGAAATAAATGATTTACATGAAGTGAATTTGCATAAAAGAATTTATTTTAAATAAAATGAATTTTCATGCATAAGACAATTTTTAAGCATAAAATAATTTTATGGGTATTTTTAAAATATTTTTAAATAAATATTTTTGAGAGAAATGTTCCAAAATTAATAAGAAAAATATTCCTTTTATTTTAATTCTATTCAACCAAAATTTTTAAAGGGAAAGCCCAAAAGCCCACTACACAAAAATCCTCCTAACCTTTTTCATTAAGGGTATTAGTGGAAATTCCACTCCAACCCTAATTTTTATTCTAAATTTCAGCCAAACAAGGGTTTCCAACAGCCATTCTCTTATTCTTTTTGTATTTTGATAGAAAATCCTCTCAAAATATTTCTCTCTACTAAAATATTGAAAACACCTTTCCATTTCGAGATTTCGTGACCGTAATCGTAAGTTTTTATTCTCTTTCGATTTCTAAACTGATTTCTATGAAATAAATTATGGAAAAATTATTTTGAACTGTCTGATTACTGATTTCTATAGATTCAATTCTATTTAAGTGAACTTTTGGGTGAGAAAATTTATTTTCTACCGAAAACACGATTCTTTCCGCAAGATTTCTCCAAAGGTTTCGAAAAACAAAGGAATTCAAGGTTTTCGTGTTAGAACTTGGAAGCTCAAAAATTTTATTCTTTCATGGTCATATGGCTGCCAATTTGTATGTATAGGTGTTCTAATATGATATTTGTTTTGTTTAGATGAAAAATAATGATTTGAATCATGTGTCTGTTTATCGCTGAAATGAACGAAATGCGCAGAAAGCACGAAAACTCATGATTTTTCACCTAAGCCTTTGAACTTGGAATTTTTTGTATAAACCCTATCTATGGCTGCCAATTGGTGAAGGAATGTATTCTAAACTGATATTTTCTATGATTGAATGAAAAATAATAGTTTAAACAACCTATTTGCATATTTCTAAAATGACCGAAAAATACCGAAAACAAGAAAACTTATGGTTTTGTGCACTATAATGCAAAAGGTTGAATTTTTATATATTAATGACACCAATAGTGGCTGATTCCTATGAATTTATATTCTAAAATAATTTTTGTTATGTTTACATGAAAAATCTTGGTTCAAACCATGTTTTTGCAAATTTCTGAAATAGACAGAAAGCACGAAAAGAAGAAAAATTTGATTTTTACCTTAATGATGCATTCGGCCTACATGAACAATTTTGTCCAAATGTTTATAAATTTTATGTGATGTGTCTTGGTGATTGTTGACATGTATGTATGTATAATAAATGATAAAATTACATGTTAGTTGAAGGTATGATCCTAGATAAGCTTAACTGCGTTTTGTTATACTTAAGGTATACTTAAGGTATCTTAACATTATATTATGATTAGAATGCAAATGTGATTGGGAAATATGGAACTAGATGTTATGATGAATTGATGATGAACATATGATTATGAGTTAATGAAGTGAAAGGGATCATAAGAGTTAAGCATGATGTTTAAAGGATTAATTGTTAAGTAGACATGTATGGGAGTGTAAAGTGAACTAAGATAATTGAGAAGTGAATTGATATTGAGGTAATGATATTGTGATGACCTTAAAAAGGTATTGATATGATTGCAATGTGTTTTCATGTGAGCCTATAAGGCCTAAGTATGCAAGACTTTTAAAGTCAACGTGCTATGTGCAAGTGATGAGTACACCTATGTGTGGACTCTGAGTGTATGTGTATGTTGTATTTGCATGGGTAGTTATGGGATAGGAGCATCATGAGTAAATAAATACTAATTATTAAATCAAATATTATGTTAGAGTTTGAGGAGCTTTAGAAGTGCAAAAGGGACTACGTGTACTAGGAGCAAAGGAACCCTAAGGTGAGTAAACACTATGTTCATGTTACAAGTGTGAGCAAACATCGTATTCATTCTACAAGCGCAAGTAACACTTTGTTATGTTACAAATAAGTGATGTCATGCTATGTGAGCCTTTGTGAACCTTGAAACCCAAGTTCTTTGTATTCTAAATATTGTTATATGATTTCTTTGTCAAGCTTGGGTTGGCAAAAGACAATTGGTCCAAAACTATTTTGTTTATCCAATGAGAATTTCTTGTGATTAACACCCTAACTTATATTCTTTCTGGAACTACACTTTCATTATATCATTGTTTGAAAGCCAAACTACTATTGATATTGAATTACATGTTATTGTTGCCTTATGTGATATTATTAATTGTGTTTACCAATAGCTCTAGCTATGGTACCTTTACCCTTTATGCAGAATCCTCGTGCCGATGCGGGTAATCATCAAAATCTATGCACACGGTCTTAACCCGATGGATAGGGGTAGTGTATCCACCTCAGCTAGAAGGGGCGATTCTTGCCATAGGGCCTTATCAGCTTCACACTTTCTACGTGATAGGAGTTGAAATTTGGTATAAGGCCACCTATCCTCTATGTGTTTCAGTGATAGAGCAATAGCCTTCATTCACTACGTGTTATAAGTGTGACTTCTGCAAACATGCCAAATTGAACCCTTGCTAAATTGCAACCCGATTCATGAGTTATAAACCATGAACTATGTGTATAAGCTATGTGTTTCCTTTCAAAGTAACATATGATAATGTATGTGCCTTTTCGTTTACTCATTGAGATCATCTATCTCACCCCTTTTTCTTGTGTGGTTCCAGGTGAGCAAATGTGAGGAGGCAAGGTGATGGCTCAAGCATTCTACTTCGCTTGGGGAGTTCCTTGTCCGAGTTATCAATAATACTATGCTTATGAAGTTTTATCTTTAGATGCTCTAGGAATGTCGATTGATACTTATCGAGATTTATATTATTTTCCTTATGGATTTTATATATAATGATTTATTTTAAGTCTTCCGCAATTTATGGTATTTGTCAAAATGTTTTAAATGAGTTAATGAAAGAGGTTCAGTAAGATCCTAGGCATGATTGTTATATTTTAGGGTTCTACGGGCATGGGTGACCTTATGTCTCCCCATGTTCTAGGACCGTCGTATCTCATAAGGTTAGGATGTGACACTGTGCCTATTCCAAGAAGATAAGGAATGTGGTATCACATCTCAACCATAGAGATATGACGGTCCTAGAACATAGGAAGACATAAGGTCACCCACGCCCGTAGAATCCACTTACACATAAACAAATCATGCCTAGGATCTTACCAAATCTCTTATAATAACTCGCTTAAAACATTTAGTTGAATACCTTTAATTGCGGAAGTCTATAATTAAACATTTCACATAAAATCCATAAGAAAGATAATATGTCTCAAATAAGTATCAATCAATATTCCTGGAGCATCTAATGATAAGATTCCATAAAATAATATTATTGATAACTTGGACAAGGAATCCCCCAGGCGAAGTAGAATGCTTGAGCCATCACCTTGCCTTCTCACATTTGCTCACCTGGAACCACATAAGGAAAAAAAAAAGGGTGAGATAGATGATCTCAATGAGTAAATGATAAGGCACATACATGTCACATATTCCTTTGAAAAGGAAACACATAACTTATACACATAGTTCATAATTTATAATTCATGAATCAGGTTGCAGTTTAGCAAGGGTTCAATTTGGCAAGTTTGCAAAAATCACACTTATAACTTATAAAGAGTGAAAGCTATTGCTCTATCACTCGAACTTATAAAGGAGAGGTGGCCTTATACCAAATTCCAACTCCTATCACTTGTAAGGCATGAAGCTGATTAGACCCTACGGCTAGAACCACCCCTTTCTAGCTGAGGTGGATACACTACCCCTATCCATCGGGTTAAGACCATGTGCCTAGGTTTCAATGATTTCCCGTATCGTCACAAGGATTTTGCATAAAGGGTTAAAGGTACCATAGCTAGAGCTAATGGTCATCATAATTAATAATATCACATAAGGTAACAATAGCATGTATCTCAATAACAATAGTGGCTTAACTTTCAAACAAAAGATACAATGAAAGTGTAGTTCTAGAAAGAAAGTAAGTTAGGGTGTTAATCACAAGAAATCCTCATTGGATAAACAAATTAGTTTTGGACCAAATGCCCTTTGGCAACCCAAGCTTGTCAAGAATTCATATAATAATATTTTAGAATAGAAAGAACTTGGGTTTCAAAAATCACAAAGGCTGACATAACATGATATCACATGTTTGTAACATAACAAAATGTACTTGCACTTGTAACATGAACATATTGTTTACTCACACTTGCAGAATGAATACGATGTTTACTCACCTTAGGGTTCCTTTGCTCCTAGTATACGTAGTCCCTTTGCACTTCTAAAGCTCCTTAAATTCTAACATATTATTTGATTTAATACTTAGTATTTATTTACGCATGATGCTCCTATCCCATAACTACCCCATGCACATATAGCATACACATACACTTAGAGTTCACATATAGGTGTACTCGTCACTTGCACATAACTTATTGACTTTAAAAGTCTTGCATACTTAGGCCTTATAGGCTCACATGAGAACACATTATAATCATGTCAATACCTTTCTAAGGTCATCACAATATTATTACCTCAATATCATCTCACTTTAACAATTATCTTAATACACTTTACACTTCCATACATGTCAACCTAACAATTAACCTTTCAAGTGTCATGCTTAACTCTTATGATCCTTTTTATTCAATTGTCACTTCATCAACTCAAAAACATGTATTTATTATCAAGTCATCATAACATCTAGTTCCATATTTCCCAATCACATTTGCATTCTAACCACAATATAAGGTTAAGATACCCTAAGTATACCTTAAGTATACCAAAATGCATTTAAGCTTATCTAGGATCATACCTTCAACTAACATGTAATTTTATCATTTATTATACATACATACATGTCTATAGTCATCAAAAGACATCACATAAAAATTATAAACATTGGGACAAAAATATTTATGTAGGCCGAATGCATCACCAAAGTAAAAACTAAATTCTTTTTCTTTTCGCACTTTCTGCCTATTTCAAATATATGTAAAAACATGGTTTGAACCAAGATTTTTCATGTAAACACAACAAAAATCATCTTAGAATTTTAATTCATATGAATTGGCCACACTTGGTGTTGTTTATACATAAAAATTCAACTTTTGAATTATAGAGCACAAAACCATGAGTTTTTTTATTTTCGGTATTTTTCCGTCATTTCAGAAATATGTAAACAGGTTGTTTAAACTATTATTCTTCTTTCAATCATAGCAAATATTAGTTTAGAACACATCCATACATGATCTGGCTGCCCCACATAGTATTTATACAAAAAAAAATTCCAAGTTTTAAGGCTTAGGCAAAAAATCATGAGTTTTCGCGTTTTCTGCGCTTTTTGTTCAGTACAGCAATATTCAGACACATGATTCAAATCATTATTTTTCATCTAAACAAAACAAATATCATGTTAGAGTACTTCCTCACAAAAATTGTTAGCCATATATCAATTTAATAATAGAATTTTCCAACTTCTAAGTTCTAACACAAAAACCTTGAACTCCTTTGTTTTTTGAAACTTTTTGGTCATCACAGAAACATTATTTAATCTAATATTTTTCATCAAAACAAATCAAAAATCAGTTTAGAAAAAAAAAATACACAAATTGCACCCCTAGTAATGTTTATGCATAAAAATTGTGATTTTGAGTTATAGAATTCACCTTTGGAGAAATTCCGCGGAAAGAATTGTGTTTTCGGTAGAAAATAGATTTTCTCTCCCAAAAACTCACCCAAACAGAATTAAATTGTAAAAATCAGTAATAAACTAGTTCAAAATAGTTTTCCCATAATTTATTTCATAGAAATCAGTTTAGAAATCGAAAGAGAAGAAAAACTTACGATTACAATCAAGAAATCACGAAACGGAAAGGTGTTTTCTTAATTTCGATAAAGAGAAATATTTTGAGAGGATTTTTCTGCCAAGATATAGAAAAATAAGGTGGTGGCTACTGGAACTCTATTCGGGCTGAATTTTAGAATATATATTAGGATTTGGGCACAATTTCCACTAATACCCTTAATGAACTAGGTTAGGAGGATTTTAGTGTACTGGGCTTTTGGGAATTTGGGTTTTTTATTTAAATTTGGGGCTGAGTAAAATTAAAAATAAAAAGAATATTTTTCTTATTATTTTTGTAATATTTCCCCCAAAATATTTATTTTTAAAAATTATTTAAAATACTCATAAAATCATTTTATGCTTAAAAATTGTCAATTCCCCTAAAGGAGTTGATATTACTAATGGTTCACTCATCAATTCCTTATCTATACCCAGGTACTTAGGAAAACAAGGTGACACAAAAGAATGGGTAGCACCAGAATCAATTAAACATTTTGCGCTAGAACTTTGGATGGGGATGATACCTATGATGGTTGTGTGCGAATCGCGAGCCTCTTGCTGATTTAAAGTGAAGACTCGACCCTTGCCCTTATTCTCTGTCATCGATGCATTCCCAACCGCTGGCCCTTTGTCTTTGACTCCTTGTCCTTCCATTTGGATTGGTCTAGATTATGGTCATACTGTGGTCCCATTCCCTTGACTCCTCGTCTAAGGGCAATCCTTTATGAAGTGCCCCATTTGCCCACACTTAAGGCAAGCACCAGTATCCTTTCAGCAAATTCCAAGATGCTTCTTTCCACATTTGCTGCAAGTGGGAATTCTTGCTTAGTTTGATTATTCCATGGTCCAGAGGATGAAAATTCCTTCTTTGAACCTCCTCCATTTCCATGTTATCCCCCATGACTTTTGTTCTTATGCCTTCCCTTCTAGTCTCATTTAGCTCGTTCGGCTCTCTCTGCCTTGTACCTTTTCTCCATTATCTTGGCCTTATCTATAAGCTTGGCTAGGGTTGGAAACTCTGTTGCTGCCAATGAATTAAATAGAAGTGTGATTAGTCCTCTTAGGAAACGACTAATGCAACTTGCTTCAGTAGGAATGATGTTGACAGCGAATCGACTAAGTCGATTAAACTCCTTAGCATAATCTGACATGGACATTCCTAACTTTTGCTTTAGTTGCTTGAACTGTAATGCTCTATATTGCCTTTCTCCTTTTGGCAAGAACTGATCCATTACTTCTTGCTTAAACTCTGCCCATATAGGTGGGTCTGCCCCATAAAGTCGCTCTTCAATACTTCTCTCATACCAATACCAAGTTTCTTTCTTGAGTTGGAGTCCTACCAACTTGATCACTCGAGCATTTGAGCAAGATAAATGATGGACTAGCTTATCCATCTCATCCAAAAATTCATGCAGGTTATCTCCTTCCTCACCATAAAAGGTAGGCAGTTGTAGCTTCTTAAACCCCGCTACGGTCATCCCTTCGTCAGGTAGCCACTTCCTTTCTCTCCGAGTAGGTGCCACTACCCCAGGTGGTGTAACTCCATTCCTTTCTTGAGTTGGCGGTGCTTCCCGCCTTTGAGCTCGTAGCTCATCCAGTTTCTTGCACAAGTCTTTCATTTCTTTGTGTATGGCATGCACTTCTTGCGAAGATGCTTGGTCACTAGAGCCCATAGTTGGTGCCCTCGAGTTGGATCTTTCTCTTGACCGTATAGGTGCAGAGGCAGCATTTGATGCAATGTCAGATATAACATCATCATTAGCCCTAATGGATTGGGCAGCTATGCGAACCTTCTTCTTAGGAGGCATTATGTCTATCATAATAAGGGAATTTAGTACTAATCCCCTATCCTAACCCATTTAATCCCTCCTTATACTAGCACACATTATCATGCATTCACCATATCACATCATTAAGCACATGTCATGTATGTATCGCTTATCACATATCATAATCAAGTAGCATATATCTCATAACATCACACCATATCATAATAGTGAAAGAAATCATCCCATACTAGGTAACTAGGTAATCAAGGAAAAATCATTCATATCATATAAAGTGCTAAGTTGTTACATTAATCATCATATCTATTCGAACTAGTTCTCGTGTCCACCTCCAGAGCAATCAAAAGTGACATGGCCACTGCTGCCACATCAGTAGCAAAGAAGATCTTTATCTTGATGGCAATTAGTTAAAGATGCAGACCTTATTGGTGAGTAATCTCCTCCATGCTCAATAATCCCTGATCTGAGTTGCTCCATATCCTCTCTTAGTGCATGAATCATAACCTTAAGATGTCGGTTTTCCTCTTTTAAGTATGAATAGTTATCTTCCAATTTTTGGATCTTACTACAAACCCAATCAAGATCTAAGCGCTCCTCAGGGTCCTCCTCTTCGTTAGGGGTCTCCTCCTTCATGGGATGAATCACAGATACAACTTTCTTGAACATTTTCAGCCAAGTCCTCTTACAGGTCACACGGGGTGCTCTAGGTCGCGGTCCTCGAGTAGGTGTAATCTTCTTGGTCATCTATCAAAAGAATCATAAGGCAAGCAAACCAATAACAAGGATTACTAAAATCTACTAGGATTTTGTGGAACTATGCTAGCAATAGACTACAAGTGACAAGACAGGAAAGTTTCTATGCGCTAGGATTATACTTAAGCAACTCATATAAAACAAGCCTAAACTACACTTTAAAAAAAACTATGGCTCTGATACCACCTTTGTCACATCCCAACCTTAGAGATATGATGGTCCTAGAACATGGGGAGACATAAGGTCATCCACTCCCGTAGAACCCACTTACATATAAATAAATCATGCCTAGGATCTTACCAAATCTCTTACAATAACTCATTTAAAACATTTAGTTGAATACCTTTAATTGCGGAAGTCTATAATTAAACATTTCACATAAAATCCATAAGGAAGATAATATATCTCAAATGAGTATCAATCAATATTCTCGGAGCATCTAATGACAAGACTTCATAAAATAGTATTATTAATAACTTGGACAAGGAATCCCCCAAGCGAAGTAGAAAGCTTGAGCCATCACCTTACCTCCTCACATTTGCTCACCTGGAACCACACAAGGAAAAAAAAAGGGTAAGATAGATGATCTCAATGAGTAAACGATAAGGCACATACATATCACATATTCCTTTGAAAAGGAAACACATAACTTATACACATAGTTCATGATTTATAATTCATGAATCGGGTTGCAGTTTAGCAAGGGTTCAATTTGGCAAGTTTACAGAAATCACACTTATAACTTATAAAGAGTGAAGGCTATTGCTCTATCACTTGAACTTATAAAGGAGAGGTGGCCTTATACCAAATTCCAACTCCTATCACTTATAAGGCATGAAGCTAATCAGGCTCCATGGCTAGAATCACCCCTTTCTAGCTGAGGTGGATAAACTACCCCTATCTATCAGGTTAAGACTGTATGCATAGGTTCCGATAATTTCCCGCATCAGCACCAGGATTCTGCATAAAGGGTTAAAGGTACCATAGCTAGAGCTAATGATCATCACAATTAACAATATCACATAGGACAACAATAGCATGTATCTCAATAATAATAGTGGCTTAACTTTCGAACAAAAGATACAATGATAGTGTAGTTCTAGAAAGAATGTAAGTTAGGGTGTTAATCACAACAAATTCTCATTGGATAAACAAACTAGTTTTGGACCAAATGCCTTTTGGCAAGCTTATCAAGAATTCATATAATAATATTTTAGAATAGAAAGAACTTGGGTTTCAAAAATCACAAAGGCTGACATAACATGATATCACATGTTTGTAACATAACAAAATGTACTTGCACTTGTAACATGAACATAGTGTTTACTCACACTTGTAGAATGAATACGATGTTTACTGACATTGGGGTTCCTTTGCTCCTAGTATACGTAGTCCCTTTGCACTTCTAAAGCTCCTTAAATTCTAACATATTATTTAATTTAATACTTAGTATTTATTTACTCATGATGCTCCTATCCCATAACTACCCCATGCACATATAGCATACACATACACTTAGAGTTCACATATAGGTGTACTCGTCACTTGCACATAACGTTTTGACTTTAAAAGTCTTGCATACTTAGGCCTTATAGGCTCACATGAGAACACATTATAATCATGTCAATACCTTTCTAAGGTCATCACAATATTATTACCTCAATATCATCTCACTTTAATAATTATCTTAATACACTTTACACTTCCTTACATGTCAACTTAACAATTAACCTTTCAAGTGTCATGCTTAACTCTTATGATCCTTTTTATTCAATTGTCACTTCATCAATTCAAAACCATGTATTTATTATCAAGTCATCATAACATCTAGTTCCATATTTCCCAATCATATTTGCATTCTAACCACAATATAAGGTTAAGATATCTTAAGTATACCTTAGGCATACCAAAATGCATTTAAGCTTATCTAGGATCATACCTTCAACTAACATGTAATTTTATCATTTATTATACATACATACATGTCAATAATCATCAAAAGATATCATATAAAAATTATAAACATTGGGACAAAAATATTTATGTAGGCCGAATGCATCACCAAAGTAAAAACTAAATTCTTTTTCTTTTCGCACTTTCCGTCTATTTCAGAAATATGTAAAAATATGGTTTGAACCAAGATTTTTCATGTAAACACAACAAAAATCATCTTAGAATTTTAATTCATATGAATCAGCCACACTTGGTGTTGTTTATACATAAAAATTCAACTTTTGAATTATAGAGCACAAAACCATAAGCCTCAATTGCTTTGTTAAGGATTTAGAGAGATGAACTGTCTTGCTAGTTATTCTCCAGTGAGAAAAAATTCTATTCTTACCCTTTCTGCTTTGGATACTTTGTGAATGTCTGTTTTAGGTTTTGGGTTATCTCAAAAGCGTGGCTGATGGATCATTTTCAAGTGATGGCCCCTGCTTTTCAATTAGCACATGCCTTATAGTCAGATGTTGGATAGGATGGTTGCTTGCAACTTGCCCCCGGAGGACATTTTTAGCACTACCAATAATAAAGGATTAAATCTTTCATGGCTGGAGACTATGGGTGTCGAGTGGTTTGCTTGTTGGGCTTAGCTTGAATGCTTTCCACTGGGGATGAGTGTCTTGAGGCAGGTGAGGTGGACTCAGGGTATGCCCCCAGTTTTTCTTTCTTGGAGTTTGTGCATATCACAACTCCCATTGCTAGAGTTATCAGGTGATGGCTGGCTGAAGAGTTATCATGCTATTTATTTTGGGATTTCTCTTGTGACCATGAAGAGGTATGCTAGGTAGTTGATAAAGGTGGTTTGGCCAATTGAGAAAAAGTACCAGGTTGTCCTGCTAAGGGTGACATAGTTGACAAAGGATGGGCTGCAAGAGAAGCCATTGGTAAGGCGAGGACTGCAACATAGACAGAGGAGTGACTCAATCTTTGAAGGAGACTTAGGAATCTACTGGAAGTGCAACACTACAGCTTATAGTAGTGACTCAAAAAAGAGAGATTGTGATAGACTTTGACTCTAACAGGGACATAGGAGATTTATATCTTATGAGGTAAAGGAGGATTGGCTAGTCCATGACTTCGTACATGACCCTTTTTTTTTTTTGAAATAATTATAGGTTGACAGGACTACACAAAATAGCATAAGCTATAGACGACAATAAAAGGGCTATCCTTTATGATGAGTTTGTATTTTGCAAGATTTGATCATCATTAAATGAGACATCTTTTATTTTTGCTCTAATTTTTGCCTAAGCCGCCCTTTCAAGTTTCAGCCTAATGAGCATTCTTCTTTTTCTCTTTTTTTTTTTTTTTTTTGTTTAGGCAAAAGAATTAAGTGAATGATGTACTAGGCACAAAGAAAATGTGATGCAAATAGAATATTTTGTATTATGATTTGGACCGCACCCAAATCGGGCTGCCTACGTATCCCTTACATCACTTTTTTTTCATTAATTTTTCTCATTTTTTAGGGAGAATCAGGTCCACGTAGTTTTGATTACATGTGCATGAGAAACAGAAATGAAATGCAGATGTTATCTTCAAATGATGTATCTTTTCAGCTAATCCGAGTCGCCAAGATGGGAGAATTCACTTCCGCCCACGTCCGTGAAGATAGTGCCTCTGTCGGATAGGATCTTCCTATTTTGTCTTCATTTTCCGCAGCTTCTTCTCAATAGCCTTCTTGTAGGTTACGATCTTATAAATTATGATGCTTGGATTATCCCTATCATGTCCTTGTCTTAGCTCATGATTTTTTCATTACTCTCATGCAAATGCAATATATGAGATTTTTTTTTATTTTTTCCTCTCTGCCATAATTAGTTCGTCCTTTTGCCTTTTTTCATCATTTTTTTGTATTTTTTTTTTGTTTTCTCCTTTTTTTTTAAGATGTCCCATTTAAAGATGAATGTGAAAAAATTAAAGCGAATCAGAAAGTTCAAACTTTTTATTACTGATAAAAGTCCCATCATGAGTACATTAAAGGATAAGCCTAGAGGCGAAATACGAACTCAGAAGCACAAGATCTGACAGACTCAAAAGAAAAATTTAATAGAAAACAAACTCAAAAGACTCTGATATAGACTTTGACTCAATTGACTTAGACATGAACTCAAACGACTCGGACATGGACTCAGAGGACTCGGATAGGGGCACAGCAACGCTGGCACTCTTCTCAAAATACCGATTATTGGATGAAGCTTGAGATGGTTGGGTGTGATCAGTGGTTCAGAGAAGGATAGGTGGTGGTGCTAGACTTTGGGTTTGGGAGCAATGATGTCTCCATTGTCAATGAGGTCTTGGATTTTATGCTTCAGAACCTAGCATACATCAGTTTTGTGCCCCGGCCCTTGATGAAAGTTGCAGTGCTCATTAGCATTATAACCCTTGGGCAAGGGGTTTAGAGGAGGTTATGGGTCTAAGGGCTTAACTAGATTAGCCTCTAAGGCTTTCTTATAAACGATGCTAAGGGGCATGCCCAGCTCAAAGAAAGTCCTCCTTGCTTCTAACTTCATCGGCTGGTGATAGGACACAACATTCACCTCTCCTTCTCTTTGGGTGGTGTTGGTGGTGTTCTTGTGATACCTAGAGGATTCATCCTTGATTCGTCCTGATTGAATCAAATCCTCGATCTTGATGGTGGTGGCAATGAGAGCTTTGAAGTTAGGGAGGTACTATGTTTGCAAATGAGCCTAATATTGAGGGAGAAGGTTCTTGACTATGATGTCAATTTGCTCTACTTCAGATGGACGGTTCACCATTTGAGCTGCTTTTGTCCTCCACCTTGTAAGGAACGTGGTGAAGGATTCTCTTGGCCTTTATTTGGTGGTTTCCAAATCTTGATGGGTGACATCCACCTCGATGTTGTAGTGGTATTGCTTGACAAATGCATTACATATGTCATCCCAAGTCTTCTTGTGATTTTTGTCAAGATCTAGTAACCACTTAATAGCAGCTCCAGTCAAAGTTTATTGGAATAACTGAGCAAGGAGCTCGTTGTCCACACTGAAAGGTCTTATGGCACCCACATACATCTTGAGATGAGTTTTGGGACACATGGTGCCATTAAACTTGTCCATGACTGGCATTTTAAATTTTGGTGGAACTCGTGCATTTGGGAAGAGAGCTAAAGAGTCAACATATATCATGTCCTTATGCTTTTTGACGTTCTTGAGCATTCTTTCCATGACCTTAACTTTCTCCATCAATTTCTTAGCTTCGGGAAAGCTAAAGAAATCTCCACTTTGAAAATGATTCGTAGTGGGAGAGGGAGTGGTTGTGTTTAAATCCATGGTAAGAGAGGTTGGAGTCTCAGATGCTTTCCCTTTATCTGTGAGATCGATAATAGGAGGAGTAAAAATAGGGGCAGATGTAGGCTCAACACGAGCAGGAGAGGGAGTGACAGTGGCATTGTTAATTTCCTTGACCTCATTGATGATGAACTAGCATTGGGAGTTAAGGGCATCAGTAAAGGTGGTAGACTGGGCATTAAGAGCATTGGTGAAAGTTTCAGCTTGGGTCTGAAGAGCGGTGGTGAGTACAGCTTGAAAAGTTCCCTCTTATTTCTTGAGGAGGCTGGTGAAGAAAGCGCTTATGACGTCTTGATCGAAGTTAAAAGTATTAACCATTGCTACCTTTAAATAGAAAACAGACAAAAAAATGGGTAAGAAAACAGATTTGTGAAGGAAAAATGGCATGAATGTGATGGTGAGTCGGGAAAAGGATTCCTTCCATAAGGTTGGTCACCAGGTTTTGTATGTTGACAGGTGAGTGTGTGAGGTGTTTTTGGGGTAACGGACCACCGGTTTGGGTCTTTAAGGTGTTTGAGGGTTGACCTTGTTGAGCTTCTCATATTATGTATGCATGATCATGACATGATGCATGTAGAAAAAGGTTTCATGAACATGCAAGAGTATCGATTATTATGGTATATAGAACCTAGAGTCAACGCTATGGTGACTACATGCATAAGGATGAAGGGTGGTTTGATTTAAGAGCCCCCGTCCCCCTAAAGCATTGATATACCTAACCACATGTGAGGCAAGGGGCCTCACGTGGGTCCAATAGTATTGATTGCTCGTTACACCACTGAAATGATCAGGGATTCATCGCGGGGTGGAATACTTTCTTTATCTCCCAACATACTCAAAGAGAGTTATAGAACCAATGCTACTTGCTATCCAAAAGTTTTCTTAAAGCTAAGATTTAGGCAAGGAGCCTTTATTATGCAAAGTGATGCATGAAAGTCAAATTATACTTAATGAGCCAAATGGAGATTATTTTGGAAAAAATTTTTCTTAACCAAATAGTAATCCTCTTATTTTACTTTTTATTAAAAAAAAGTGGCAACTAGTCCCCAGTGGAGTTGCCAGCTATAAGGCCTCGCCCAAGCACCGGTACAGTCCGCTAGAGGTAACTGAGATGCTCATTCGAGTTTAGACTCATGATGGAACCCTCAGGTTTGAATTTGGTTGATTTTGAGAATGATTTTAGGAGTCGCCGCCCTAATTTATTTTTAAATGGAAAAATTAAGGAAAAACCCAAATTGACTCCAATTCATTAATTTTTTAATTAATTTGCCTAAGGATAAAAATCACTAGCCTTCGAACTAGGTTGAGTTCGAGGACTAGGTTTTTAGTTTTAAATAATCTAAATTTGGCTCTTAAGTTTAATTTGACTTGAAAATTGGATTTCATGAATGACATTTATAAGATGATATTAAAGAAAATGCATGAATATGGCAAAAACATGAATGCATGATGAAAATAAAACATTCACAAATTAATTAAAAAAAGGGAAAAGAGATTGATAGAGATTTGGATTTGAGGTTTGGATTTAGATTCCAAACTTGCCTACGTACCCCATTGAATGGGGATCAAGACCCATGTAGTTCGTTCCACAATTAAGTGGAGGGGTTTAGGAGTTGATCAGATTGATTTTGGTTTGGGTGTTTTGAGAGTGAGGGAAAAAGGCTAGTACCTTTGCTTTTGGTGGGCGAAGGGTTTTATCGGACTGAAGTTCCATTTTATCGAGACCGGGTGATTAGATTGATTGGGAGATTAATTAATTAATTAAAAAAATTAATTAACTAATTAATATGATGAAAAGGATAGAAGAAATAATTAATTAAAAAGATTAATTAATTAATTTGGATGAAAAGTGGATTTGATTTTGAAAAAAAATGATTAATTAATTAAAAGGATTAATTAATTAATTTGGATGAAAGGTGGATTAAGAAAAATGATTAATTTGATTTTGGAAAAAAATGATTTTTTTGAAAAAAGAGTGATTAATTAATTAATTAAAAAGATTAATTAATTAATTTAGTGATTAATTAAAAAAAGTTTTAGTTAATTAAAAAGATTAATTAACTTTGTTAGAGTGAGGTAATTAATTAATTACAAAGATTAATTAATTAATTAGAGAGTGATTGGAGGGAGAAGAAGAGAGAAATTTGAAAATAGCAATCTACTCAAATTCAAGAGGTGTCTTGGAATGAAGGATGAAGGGGGGTATTTATAGGAAAAGCGAGTGATGGTAGTTTAGGAAGTGGAAAAGTGAAAAGACCAAAAGGGTAGAGCTAGAAAAAGACAAAAAAATCAGATTGGGGGGTATTTTGGGGACTACAGGTGGGTAGTCTGGGCGGCGCCACCAGGCCTCTGGGCGGCACTGCCGGTGACTGGGTAGAGCGCCGCCAGCAAGGTCGATGGCACCGCCCAAGCCAGAGCTGATGCCGCCGATGCCTCGGTAGGTGTGCTGACTAGCTTTTTTTTTTTTAGATATTGGTTGTTGATGTGAAGTTTGGGAATTTTGGATATTTGGTGGCAATGTAATTGAAGGCTAAAAAATTTTCTTTCGGAGGCGCTACCCCCGAACCCCCGCCCGCTAACTGGTTAGCAGGACCACCGTAATAGCTCTGCACAACGCGTTAAATTCAACAAGTGCTAAAGCTGAGGATGTAAAATTGAGGGTTCACAATTAGGTAATTAGGTCATGATAATGATGTATATATTATATAGAAATAGAGTAAGACTGAAATAGCTATGAGAAGTTTATTTGGGATTGTCAATTAATATAATGCAAGTTCATTTGGGATATGATATATATAGGAATGTTTGTTAAGTTTAAATATGTTTTAATTGATAAATGAAGGGAGTGTAGAAATTGTAATGTTAGCAAGATATTAAACATGAAAATATTTATTGAGGTTATTATAAATTAAGTAATAATTACTAATATGGAAAAAGAATTATCGAATATCAATGTGACTAATATGATAAATAATGAATGAAAGTGGTGATTAAGGTATTAGTATAGATGTTAATATTAATAGAGATATAAGGCAAAGAAATGCTTGGGATTATATTTGATTGATGGTGAAATTAACGGTTCTATTACTTTCGTTTAAGGTTAAGGGATACAAAATTATTAGGGATTAATTTTAAGATTTGTTTGAACAAGAGATTAACATAGGCATAGCTTGAGCTGAAGGATTATCAGTGTGATTTTTAATAGATTGTGAATATATGCCTTACTGTATTTGATATGTTAATTGTAGTTAGATATTATGCTTGAGTGGTACAGCAAAAGCATGGTGGAGAAGTTAAGTAGAGTGCACTGTGCTGTTAGATTTGAAAATTCGGGGATGAATTTTTTTTTTTTTTTTTTAAGGGAGGAGAATGTAACAACCCACACCCACCCTAAGAGTTTTCATGACCAATTTGCTTGAATATAGAACTATTAGGACTAAGTGTGTGTTTTTATGAAAATTCATGCCTTATGTGATTGATGAGTATGTGGCATGTTAGATTAGCTCTAAATATGCATAATGATAAAATAAGTGAAATATATGAAGTGCATAAGTATAAAATAATTTATTTCACATAAATTGAATTTTCATGTACAAAGTGATTTTTAAGCATCAAATAATTTTTATAAGCATTTTTAAAATATTTTTAAATAAATATTTTGGGGGGAATTTTAATGAAAATAATAAGAAAAATATTTTATTTTTAATTACCTATAATCAACTCATAAATTAAATAAAAGGCCCAATTCCCCAAATGTCCACTACACCAAAATACTCCTAACCTAACTCATTAAAGGTAATCTTGGAAATTGTCCAAAACCCTAAATATTTAAAAGGGAATTTTGGCCTATTTTCTCTCATATGGCAGAAAATTCTCTCAAAAATATTCTCTTAACCGAAATTCACAAGGTGCATTCAAACCTTGCGAATTATTAACTGTTTTCGTAAGTTTTTCTCTCTTTTCAATTTATTATTTGATTTCTATGAAAATAATCATGAGAAAATTATTTTGGGCTATGTATTTACTTTATTTTTCTAAATAAAATTCAGCTTAGGTAAACCTTTGAAAGAGAAATCGATTTTACCATCGAAAATACAAACCTCTCTATGCGATCCTCCAAAGGTGAATCCTAAAATTCAAAATTTGAAATTTTCATGCATAATAAGGGGAGGGGCTGCCAATTTGTATTCCATTATGTTCTAAATTTATTTTTGTTGTGTTTAGATGAAAAACATTGATTTAAATCATATTTCTGTATATTACTGTAATGATCATAAAAGTACGGAAAGCAAGAAAGTTTATGATTTTCACCCTACTACCTAAAATTGAAATTTTCATACATATGTTGTACCAATAAGTGCCAATTTGTGTATATTTGAATTCTAAACTAATTTTTGTTATGTTTGAATGAAGAATAATGGTTTAAATCATGTGTTTACATATTACTGTAATGACCAAAAAGTACCAAAAATAAGATAGAAGCATGGTTGTCAACCTAAAACCTAAAGTTAAAAAATTTTCATACGTGTATACATATGTAGGTGCCGATTGGTGTAATTTAGTGTCCTAAAATGATTTTTTTTTATTGCATGAAAAATCTTGGTTTAAACCATGTTTTTGCATATTACTGTAATGAACGGAAAGTGAGAAAAGTGAGAAAAAATCATGTTTATTCTTGATTGTGTAATTCGGCCTACATTGGGAATTCAATCCCAACGTCTATAATTTTTATATGATATATTTTAATGATTACTGGCATGTATACTTGAATGATAAATGGTTGGATTACATGTTGGTTGAAGGAATAACTCTAGACAAGTCTAGAGGCAATTAGGCATACATAGGGTTTACTAAGTCTATTGCCATGTTATAGTTAATATGTGTATATGATTAAGTGATATGGGAAATAAATTTTATGATGAGTTAATAATGAATTAATTACCTTGAATGGACAATGAGATTGATTGTATGAATTATTCATGAGAGATAAACATGGTACTTAAAAGGTTAATAGTTAAGTCGAAATATATGGAAAGTGTTAAGTGTACTAAGTTGAACATTAAATTGAATTGATATTGAGATCATGATATATTGTATTTGACTTTAGAAAATTCATAGTATAATTTATAATGTGATTTCATGTGAGTCTAAAAAGGCTAAGTGTGCAAGAGTTTAAAAGTCAACATGTTATGTGCAAGTGATGAGTGCACTTCTAATAGTAACTCCAAGTTTATATGAATGTTATATGTGCATGGGATAGTTATGGGATAGGATAGCATGATAATTAAGAAAATGCTAAGTATTGGATTATAATGTTATGTTAGAGCTTAAGCAATATTAGAGGTTCAAGAGGCTACAAGTACTAGGAGTAAAGGAACCACAAGGTGAGTAAACATTATAAATATGTTACAAATGCAAGTGATTATGTTATGGGAACCTTTGAAATATTGAAATCCAAGTCTCTTTTCTACTTTCAATTATTATTATATGATTTCTTTGTTAGGCTTGGGTAGCTAAAGGATAATTGGTCCAAAGCCATTACTATTTGTTCAATGATATGAAAGATCCTTTGTAATTGTTGCCTTACCTTATTTTCTTTCTGGAACCACATATTATTTTATCCTTTGATCAATAAGTACAACTGCTATTACTATCATGCTACATGTTATTGTTTCTTAAGTGCTATTATTATAAGTGATTACCATTAGCTCTAGCTATGGTACCTCTAACTCTTTATACAAAAATCCTTATGCCAATAGGGGTAATCATTGAAACCTATGCACATGGTCTTAACCTAATGGATAAGGGTTATGTATCCACCTCAGCTAGAGGGGGCGGTTCTAGCCGTAAAACCTGATCAGTTTCATGACTCTTTATAAGTAATGGGTTGGAAGTTAGAATTTGGTATGATGCCACCTCTCCCTAAAGTGATGAGCTAACATAGTCATCAACTCTTTATAAGTGATAAGTATTATAAGTGTGATTTCTACAAACCTTACTAAATTGTAAACTTTGAATCATGAATGATAAATCATGAACTATGTGTTATATGTTGTGGGCTTTCTTTTAAATGGGATATATGTTATCGTTTATGCTATATTGTTTACTCATTGAGATCATCTATCTCACCTCTTTTTTTCTTGTGTGGTTCTAGGTGAGCAAGTTTGAGGAGGTAAGGTGTTCGCTCAAGGAATCTACTCCGCTTGGGAAATTTCCTTGTCCAAGTCTTTCATTTTCATGCTTCAACATGATGAGTCTCTAGATGCTCCAGGAGTCTTTATTTTGGGAGTCTTATTTTGGATTATTATGTTTGATGATTTAATTTTGAGTTTTTAAATGTTACTTCCTTATGGATTATGTTAAAGTATATTTAACTATTTTCTTCTGCAATTCAAGGTTATGTTATAAATAATTAAGTCAATGTATGAGATTTGGTACGATCCTAGGCAATATTGTTTTATATATGTGTGGGTTCTATGGGTGTGGGTGACCTTATGTCTTCTCTTGTTCTAGGACTATCATATCTTTGAAATTGGGATGTGACATTATTTATCATGATTTATGCTTAAAATTGAGTATGATTTGTTTGTTCTAGTGTTGTTTTCAGTTCGTTTTAGGAACTTTCTGTTTTGATATGCCATGAGATGATAGAACTAAAAATGACAAATTTTAGTGCAAATAGTGGAGCATTTTGAAGAGGCATAATCAAAAAGAAGCTTATCCCATGCCCAAGCTCATGAGCATAAAAGTGCCCGTGTAATAAGAGGAAAAGGTTACTGTGAACATTGGCATTCAGGACATTCCCATGCCCAAGCTTATGCTCGTGTGGCTATGCATGGGGACAATTCTACCAGACTATATAATTAATTTTTGCACAGATGTTTAGGGGTTGAAAAATTCTATCACAGAGAGCCAACTTTTCTAAGGGAACCTAGAGGTTTTGCAGCGAGAATCGATGGTGAAGACCCAAGATTCGCTAGATTTGAAGTTAGAATCGAAGATCGAAGCAAAGATTCTTAGATTATTCATCATGAATTATTTGGGCTTCTTTTCTTCTTCTTTGTTTCCTCTATTTTTCTTATCTCGTATGAACTAAATTTGTTTCTACCTAGATATTTGATGAACCCTTGACCCTTTTGTATGGATTGAATAGTTGTTAACATCAATTAAATCATTCCTTGAGTTGTTTTATCCTTTTGATACTTATTTGGTTAATTCTAATTGACAATAGCATGCTCGTTGGTTGGATGCTTGTTTCCATATTATTGACTTGAGAAAGCTTGATACGAATGGAACACTCATTAGGATTGAGGGTTGGTTGGGGTTCTAGAGATAGGCCTACAAAACCCTTTGGCATTTTGTTCCTTGTTCTTAATGCTAAACTATTTAATTGTGTATTGAGAAGAGATTCCTTACACTCTATCTAGGGATTAGGGATTAGGGATTAAATTACTCAAGAGAGGTTTTAATCTAAATTAGTGGAATGCCAATTCAATTTGATGTTTGATTTAATTGGTTTACGATTCGTAGATTACAATTAGGGGCTATGGGGATTCAATATCTAAGTAGTCTTCACCATTGATATCTCTACAATTTTCTCATTGTTTTCCTTAGTTTAGTTTTATTTGGTTAAAATTAGTTGTATTATTTTAATTGCTATCTCTAACTATTGATCCACTAAACAATAGTCAAAGTGTCACAACCCACTTATTATGCCGTGACAGTCCTAGGATAGAGGAAGACATAAAGTCACCTAAACCCATAGAACCCCATATAACTTATAATCCTTTACCATTCATCATATTGAACCTTGTCCCAAGATCGAAACCTAATTGCCTTATTGTCAACGTCTATGTTGTCATCTTACATATAGCTAAATGTTCATTATATCATTATGACATTCATCTCATTTACATATGTTCCTTATTAATTATACTAACATAAATATAATTACATTATGATTCTTAGTACATATCAATCCCATATCACATTAGTGCTAAACCTTCGGTAACCATGGAGCTCTAAAATAATGATCTTCATAGTCAAGAATTACAAATTTTGAAATTAGCAAAACAACTTCCAAGTGGATGAGTAAAGCTTGGAATTTACCTTGCTGACTCATCAATCTTACATGAAAAATTTAAACAACTAGGGAATAAGACAAAGCTTAGTGAGTACATAATAATACAATATATATGGTGAGTACAAGGACCATTATCAGGAAGGGCTATTTATGGAAATGG
Organism: Reutealis trisperma; assembly: GCA_947687605.1. NCBI lineage: Eukaryota > Viridiplantae > Streptophyta > Magnoliopsida > Malpighiales > Euphorbiaceae > Reutealis > Reutealis trisperma. Next base: position 279,029 of record CANTUT010000927.1, read on the forward strand.
AACGATTTTAATCAATGTCGTCATTATGATCCAATTTCTCATTTAAGTTGGAAACAATATCTTTAGCAAAAATAATATTTTCTTGGAAGCAGAATGCTTCCCACACTTATAAATTAAAGAGTAGCGGCCTAAGCCTTGCTCACTCATATGCATCACATTACGTAACATTGATTAGGTCTTATGATTAGGCATTCCCCCCTAACAGAGGTTGAGTACTCTCACCCTACCCACAGGCTTATACCAAATGCCTAAGGTCTGATTTCTTTCCTCAAATCAGAGAGGATTTCTGCTTCATCATGAGTATTCATGAAAGGCATATTCAAAATCTATATCAGGAATTCAATGGAAAGTAGTTGGCATATCAATCATTGGGCACAAAATAGCATCAATGTAAGAGGCTCATTATGCTCAAATTATCATATAAGAAAGATATTGAATTTAAAGCCTCATAATTCATGGGCTACACATATTCAATGTCTCTTTACGACATGCATCAAAGGATAGTATTTCAAATAATGGTTGTAACAACATGGCACAATTACATCATATTATTAAGTACTCACCTTGGATTCATTTGCTCCTATTTACGTTTAACTTTGATGCAAGCAGTGCTTCTTGCATGCTTAGACAATATCCTTGTCCTTGTCTTTAGGTTCCATATATTTGCATTTCAATTACACATTAATCACTTCTTTGTTATGTCATTAGTGTAAATTTAGCTTAACTTGTTCATTGTAGTACTAACTTGTTACTTTTAAGGTCATGACACACTATACATATACTTGTTACTAATTTTAACACTTTCCCATAATTATCTTTCAAATAGCCAAAAATATTCACTTAAGGAAAGATAATTCCTTTCCTCCCAATTTCACATTTCAACTTTGAGTAAAATTAATTTAAACAATTTCTAATATTCAATGGAATTAATTCTACTTCCACCATCAAATTCCATAAATGAACCTAGTTCATTAAATTTGGGGAAAATCATTTCTATCAATTGAATTTCAAAATTAACATTATACAAATTATGTAAACCATTCCTAAACTTAATTTCCCCTTCAATTTCATGAATTCAAGTTAAATACTCAAAATTTCCAATTTTTCCATAAACCCTAGAATTTGGGGATAACTATTAATTCCTCATCAAATCTTCAAATTGATCATAGGATTATGAAATTTGCATAACATAAAACCTATATGATTATTCAATTGTCAATATCTAGCATTAGAACATCACGTTCTCCTTTTAAACTATATTTATGCCTCCAAGATGTTCAAGTCTTAAACCAAGTTTCCAAAATTCATTTTAACATTTCTAAATCATTGTTCTTCATCTAAAATGACCATAGATGTATTCAATTAGAACTTAGAAAACCTCCTTGATCTTTTCCTTGTATTGATCAAAATTTATAATGAGGGTAGAAGAGACTTTATGCAACCAAGATATTAAAATCAACCTTAGAACATAGATAAGAGGTGATGGACATAATTCCTTACCTTGGTTAGCTTTTGTTTGCTAAGGTTCTTGTTGCTATTGGTTAGAGAGAGTTTCTCTTGTGATTGTGAAATTTTGATGTAGAAATAGGCAAAATGATGATCATAACATAAATTTTGCATATATATATATATAATGAGTTGGATGGTGAAAATTTGATCAAGCTCAATCCAATAGCTGAGATTTAATCTTAATGGATGGCTATGATTTGATCAAGTTGGATGGCTAGAATTTTCTCTACAATGGTGATGTTCATCATGAGGTGTTGGAGTACTCAAAATGAACACAGACTCATATGTAGTGAAGAGAAGAGTTCAACTTGGTTTGGGACTTTGACTTGGTCAAATTTTATGACTAGTTTGTTCAAATTTTGCAACTCTCTCTCCAAAACATATTTTTATTATCTTGGGCCAAATATTTTTAGCTCACAAGTTTTGATGTTCACTAACCCTTGGGCCCAATGGGCTGACCACCTTCTATTGGGCTTGGGCCTTAAAGTCCAAAAGCCAATTAACAAATCCATATATGCATATTTCAAACTCGATAACTTAATAAATTTTTCATTTCGTTTCTTTCATTTTAGTATACATATTTCTACCTTTTAGTATTATTACACGCTTTAGACATTGCTAAATAAATTCTATACACATTTTAATACACATTTACTAGCCTTTTAATTGCATTGTTCAAGTGTATATATCATGTAGACTCATTGGGTCAAATTAAGTTTGACTTCCATTGTACCATTGCAACTTTGATTAAATTCAACTTCTCATATCATTATTATCATCTCCCAATGTCTTAGAAGATGTCAATGCCCTTTCATCAGCACTTTAGATTCACATTTCAAATAAATTATTAACATAGTCCCATTAAGTCAAACTCGATTTGACTTTCATTTTATCATAAAAGTGCTCAACAAAAACGATTACATTCCTTACTCATTGTCACCTCTTATGATATTCTTATGGTTCTTGATGTGCTAGGAGGACCTTGAATGGTACGGTATATGGATGTTATAATTCCATCATTGTTGTTTATTGTTGGTTAGGGAAACTTTGGGTATTATTTTACATATTCCATTTGGCCATCTTCCCCAAGATCGAAACCACATTCATTCTTTATCATTTCCTATAATTACTTTAACCATTCATTTATAACCATCATACTTTAGTGCCAACTCATGACTATGAATAAAACATCATTCATAAATATTAACAAATACTATCTATACATTTTTACTTACTATCATAAGAATACATATACTTAACAAATGTTATCAATTGTTTACATTATTCTCCAACACAACATACTTTAGTACTAAGCCTTTAGTTGCTATGGAGCTCTAGATTGTTTATCCTCAAAGTGACACAAGCAACACATACACAACACTTTTAGCAAATCCCAAGCAAAGAAGCATAGCCCGGAGCTTACGTTTGCTAATGAATCACCCTGACCTGAAAAATTATAAGCAACTAGAGGATAAGACAAACTCAATGAGTACATAATAATATAACATAACATAAAGGCAATGTGAAGGTCATCACTTGGATTGATTTAAGGTAACAACAAAGTGATGTTAATCAAAATTGGTCATATTAGACTTTAGAATGCATTTTAGCATAAATAATAATGTCTTAGAAGTAGAAAGCTTCCCACACATAAATATTAGAGTGGCGGTCTAAACCTTACTTACTCACATGCATCACATTATGCAAAACTGATCAGGTTTTGCCGTTAAGCATCCCCTCTAATAAAGGTTGGGTACTCTCGCCCTACCTATGGGCTTATACCAAATGCATAAGGTTTGATGTAATTCCTCACATCCTAAAGGATTTCTGCTTACTCATAGGTATCAATGAAAAACATATCGAAGGTCCATAATAAGAAATCAACGAAAGATAGATTGGCATATTAATCATTCTCATCATTGAGCATAACATAGGACTAAGGCAAAAGGCTAATCATGGTCAATATCATATAAGGAAGATATGGATTTCCAAATGGTTCAACAATCAACCATATATCAAATGCCATTTCAAGTACATGTCAAGGAATGGTATTTCAAACAATGGTTGTAAGAAAAGGCACAGTTACATCATATTATTAAGTACTCACCTTAACTCCTTCGCTCTTATTGTTTGTTCGTTCTTTGATTAGTTTATTGTCCATCATAGTCTTGAGCAATTTCTTTACCCTTGCCATGAAGTTCTACACCCATAACATTTCAACTACATCAATTAGTAACTAATGGTATTACTAGTTATGTCTTTTACTTGTTTTATTACTTCAACTTAAAATGGAGATGTATCAATAGTATCATATACATATTTATATCTATTCTTATTTCTAATCATTTCCAAGCTAGGTTCCTAATTCAATTTCATAATTCCAAGCCTAAATCTCGAAATTCCCAAATTGTTTCATAAACCCTAGAATTTAGGGAGAACTCATAATTCCTCATCAAATCTTCAAATTAATTGTAGGAATATGAAATTTACATAACATATAATATATATGATCACTTAATTATCACAATCTAGTGTTGGAACACCAAATTTCTCTTTTAACTATGTTTATGCCTCTAAGGTTTCCAAGTTTTGAATCAAGCTCCTAAAATTCAATTTAACACTTCTAAATCATTTTTCTTCATCTAAGATCATTCAAAACCACATCTTATGTATGATTACCCTAGGTTGGCCAAATTTTCTTATGGTGTAGAAGGGATTTTATGTAATTAAAATACTAAAATTGACCTTAGAACATAATTTCTCACATTGGTTAGCTTTGATTTGTTAAAGCTCTTGTTGCAATTGATGTAGAGAAAATCTCTTTTCTTAGTATGGAACTTTGGTGTAGAGATAGGCTAAATGTTGTTTCATAACATAATTTTGCTTATATATATATTTGGTTGGATGGTGAGGATTTGATCAAGTTAAGTCCAATGATTAGGATTTAATCTTAATGAATGGCTAAGATTTGATCAAGTTGGATTGCTAAGATTCTCTCTACAATGGTAATGATCATCATATGGTGTTAGAGTGCTCAAAGTGAACCTAGACTCATGTGTAGAGAAGGTGAGAGTTTAACTTGGTTTAGGATTTTGACTTTGGTCAATTGTTGTGGCTAGTTGGTCAAATTTTGCAACTCTTTCTCTACATCATATTTTGTTTGGTGTTGGCTAACTACTCTCATTGGGCTAACTATTCTAACATATGAACTTGAGTTTACAACAATTATAGGCCCATGGGTTGGCCCACTATTGTTGGGTTTGGGCCTTTGATGACCCAAGGCCAAATAACAAGCCCATAGCCCATCAACAAGCACATGATAAACTTAAAAACTTTCCTTTTTAACTTTCTTTCAAATTTGTGTCCTCTAACTTCTTTACACAACTGCTTAGCTACTATATGAACTCTATTCAATTCATTAGAGTATAATTAGTTATAATAAGATTATGTACTAGGCAGACAATTCAAATAATATTACAAGGTTCCTAACCCATTCCCTTTCATTTCTATACTATGCTAACATTCAAAGATCTAGTCTTTTAGCATCATTAGTAACTAGAATGAGTTATGAAATACTTAGGTATTACATCTGGAGAAGCTCAAATAATTTTTGTCACTTGAAACTTACTCTTAAGCGAAGAAATCTATGTTTTGAATTTTATAAAACATGTAGGTATGGTTTTCATGTGTATGTAAGTATTGATAAATGTTTCTAGATGTTGTATGGTACTTGAAATTGTTAATATAGTGGCATACTTAAGTTGGTATATGCATATTACCTAAGTTGTTAGTTGTATATATGATGAATAATTTGACGAGATTATGAAACCAATTGAATGATGGGAATATATATATATATATATATATATATATATATATATATATATATATATATATATATATATATATATATATATATATATATATGTTTCTAGATGTTGTATGGTACTTGAAAGTGTTAAAGTAATATAGTGGCATACTTAAGTTGGTATATGCATATTACCTAAGTTGTTAGTTGTATATATGATGAATAATTTGATGAGATTATGAAACTGATTGAATGATGGGAATATATATATATATATATATATATATATATATATATATATATATATATATATATATATATATATATATATATATATATATATATATATATATATATATATATATATATATATATATATATATTGAGTTGAAGGTATAAGGTAGATGAATATGTCAGAAGTGTTGTTTCCTTACAAGTTTGGAGTTTGGAGAATATTAAAGATGAAGCCGATACTTAGCCAGAGTACCGTCTAGTTGTTAGCGTTAGTTGGGTTCTACAGATTTTTTATGACTTTATACCTACCTATATCCAAGGACCATCATATTTGAAAAGTAGGATGTGATAGTAAGGGGACAAGCTCTAAGACAATGGAGTTTATTTTTGTCCATGTTTTATTGTGTGCATTTGGACACTCAATGATGCTTGGTATAGTTTTGAATATGTCCATATATTTTTTCTACTACATATTGTTTAGGGGGTTACAATTTGCTAATATTGTAACCCAATGGTACATAAGCTTAGTCAATTCTTTTGTTTTTTGTTTTGTTATCCCAATTTAAGACAAACTTATAAACTAGTATGTTTGCAACAACTTGGTGATGCAAAAGGTATTCATATCAAAATGTAATATAACATTAAACTAAGTTAAATGAGTTATTAGTTTGAATTTGCAAGAAAATTGCAGATGCTTAGTTTAGTTATTAAAGTTTTATATACAGGTCTTTTATACCAATATAGTCTGAGATTTGCTTGCTAAAATTTTTAATGCTCCAAATATTCTTCCCTTGTTAATGAATCTAATTTATTAGTTTAACATCATAATTTCAAATAACACAATATGCATATCATATAATTCAAATAAACAAAAAATGTAAATATAATTTAAAGGTCATAGAGGTTAATATATCATTATCAGGAAAATTCAATTAATTAGTGATAAAATAATTATAAAATTTAGGTTGTGATAAGATTTAATACAACTACATTCTACACAACAAAATACCACCCACCCAGCAGCCTAAATCCCCAAACCCTACTTTAAAAGCAGTACATAAACCATGAACAATCCCTCAGGTAAAATGACCATCAGCTTAAAAAAAAAAAAAAACATTCTTTTTCGTTGACCAACACAAGTTCTTCATTTCTCTTCTCCATCTTCAATATCACCATCTCCTCTCTCAGTTGAGCAACCTCATCCAGCAAATATCACTTTCAATAAACAGCTAGAATTGCATATTCGAAGCCCCTAATTGAATGTTGTTCAGTGAATGTTTTTGACTAATAACTAGTTATCCATCTTCATCTGATTATTCAGTTGCCTAAATTTTTATGGAATGTCAGGATCAATTCACTTAAAGAATTTGCACTTTATAAGCAGTTGCTGCATTCAAAAAAAAATTTAAATTAATAAAGTTTGAAATTCATGTCAATTTCATTAATACACACAAGATTAAAATAAAACTTACCTTATCCCTAGCACTATTGAAAAATCTTCTTCCTAGGTTCATATTGCTCCAAGATGTTGGAATTGTTGCTCTAAGACCACACTCATAGTAAAGAATCAAATGCTCCGATATTGCATCAGACATACAATGCTCATGCTTCTAATCCTCCAACTAGTAACTGAAGAAGAAGGTGAAGGAATGGTTCTTGCTTGATTCAATTTCTTCTCTCTAATTGTTCTTGCTTGATTCAATTTCTTCTCTCTCAAACTATCCCCAATTTCAGTCAAATTTCAAATGTTAATTTCTAATTTTAGGATACACTCCACAAAATTAGGGATTTCTAAACTAATTTACCTTGACTGCTCAGTGCAAGTGGGACCCACATATGTTTCAATAGGGCCTACATAACATCTATTATGGTAACATGATAGTACATGACCACTAAACCCTTAATTGAGTTAATTTAGTGACTATAAACCTTTAATTGAATGAAATTTTTTACGAGACACCAAATTTAATATTTTACAAAAATTCAAGTTCCAAATTGAGCATTCCCATTAAGATCATGTGTGGAATTGCTAAGACAAGATTCAAATCCAATGAGCCTTTCGTACAACCTAATTTGCCACCATTGCCACAGCAAGGATAATGATTGGAAGATTGATAGCATGTATCATTAGATAACTAATAATATCCATTATGTATGAACAGTCATTAGAAAAACCATGTGAAGTTAATTTGTATGATTTATCCTTTAAAAGTGACCTTTGTTAATCCCTCTATAAAACTACAAAATAAGCATCCATCCGTATGACACTACAAATAAGCCAGTGTACAACCTTTTTCTTTGACCAAAAACAAGGTCTCATGGTTCATATATTAACTTATGGCAATTCTAAACGTCAATTGGCCTAGAAAGAAGCTGCCATGACACATTCGTTGGAGCACAAAATTGGTCTCTTGGACCACCAAGCATGGCCTTAATCAGCCCAGTCTTCTAATTCCAATATATAGTGTGGCTTGCTCAGCGGGTAACAAGCCAACCTGGTTTGAATAGAACATCTTGTTTAAAGTTCAGGCCTGTGATAGAAGTAGACTCACCTCGACGACGGAAACACTGCAATAATAGCAAGGTATAGTTTTAGACATACTTCAAGACTTAACTGTAGCACATCCACGGTGGTAAGCTGATGAGAAAATTACCAGAAAGCTTAGTTAAATTTGATGATATTGCATTGCAGGGTTCACCCGACTGAGTTTTTTATTCCTATAATCTTACTATACTAAAGAAAGAGAATGCACAATGACCTATGTTGCACGAAAACTATCGGAAAGTCACGTTTTCACGCTTCGGAAACGTTTCTTGTCTAAAAACTCATGGAAACTTTATTGAAACATTTCGGACACGTTTCTGTAATTTGAAAAAATTGAAAACTCATTTCTATAAACGGAAAACTGTTTCCAAGTTTTTAAAAAAAAAAAAATCAACTTGCCCAGATCAACCCATAAACAAAAATATTCACTCTCAACTTAATTTTTCCTTATACATAACAATAATAATAATAATAATAATAATTATTATTATTATTATTATTATGTGTGTGTGTGTGTGTATATATATATATATATATATATATATATATATATATATATATATATAAAGACTAAATACGGAGATTAAAAATTCCAAATTCGACCGAATAACCGGACCAAAAATATCCAAAACTAGACCGAGCCGTTGACTTTTTTACTTTTCCCAAACAGAATTGGACCGAGTAAAATATTTTGGTACAATTCTAAAAATTAACGTATATCCAGACCAAGAATTGAATCGAATTGAACCAAACTGAATTGGACCAAAATAACCGAAATTTTTTATTTTTTTATTTATAATATATAAATAATGTATAGATAACACAAATTATAAGATTATATATGTTATTGTAACAATTATCAAATTATATCAAGATTATATGAAAATAAAATCTAGATAAATTATAAATCTATAATTAAAAATATATATACCTTAACTTAATGGAATATAACTATTAATATTTATATAATTTATAACTATTAATATTTAAATAATTTTCTCTAAATATTATATTCATTAAAATTATATTAATGAAAAATTAGTAATATAATGTGGATTTAAGTTTTAATAATACTAAAATATAACCACATATTATAATTAAAAATTTTAAATTCACTACTTGTATGTTTTAGAATAAAAATTTTTAATATATATATTATGACTAATCAATGAGTGATAATAAGAAAGTATAAGATGCTAATAAAGTTTACGTGATACTAATAAAATTTTTGATTAATTAACTTTTATTGGTATCTAATATTATAATATTAAAAAATATTTTTTTATTAATTAATATTTGTTTGATAGGTTATCAATAAGAAAATACTTGTAATAGATAATTAACAATTTATATAAAAAATTAGAAATTAATTGTAAGAAAATTTTGTGTTAACTTTAAGTAATATATATAATTATATCACAAAAACTATTAATATATAATTTTAATCTAAAATTATATATATTAACATAATGTATTAATTTATTAATATAATCATTTAATAATATATTATAATTATTAATATAATATATTAATTTATTAAATCCAAATTTCATTAAAAAAAATAAAACTTAAAACTATATGTTTAATTATAAGAAATTAGTCATTAAATGCATTTTTTCCGAATCTCTATTTTAAATTGGATTGGATTTGATTGAAACCAGAATATCTGATCCACGAATTGTATTGTTCCGAAATTTTCGGAATAATACAATATGGAGGATTTTTTTTTTTTATTCAGATTCTGAACCCTCATAAATTAAAATGCCTGACGTTTAATCCAATTATGAAGATTTTCAAATCCTCATATTGGACCGAACCATGCTCAGCCCTAATATATATACCTTCATATTTTTTATATTTACGCATTTCCCCCATATTCGTTTTTTACATTTTTCAAAAATGTCATTTCCCTATTTCTCATTTCCCGTTTCCTCATTTCCCATTTTCGCATTTCTGTGCTAGCTAGACAATGATACCAACCTTGTAACAGACAACAGTATCATCTGGGTACATAGCAAACAGTTTTGTTCCAAGGCGAGCATGACAAGAATCACAAAGGCTCTCATCATTAATCTGCACATGCCGTGATCTTTCTTCCAATCTTGCAAGTCTTGCATCAACATCTATAGCACGGGACAGATTGTGCACAATCTGAAAAGCAGGTTATGATTAGTATAGGCACTACAATGAGGCAACGCAAAATAGAATATGATGTCCTAGAAGATAGGTCAAAACAAATGTTAAATGTCAAAAATGATTTTTTTTTTTTTTAATAATCATAAATGAGTATGAAATGTTCACTTTAATTCAGAGTAGCTACCTGCATGCACATTGATAAAATTCAATTTGTTAATTAAGGGCAAAAAAGTAAGTGACGCACTCTATATTGAAAGATCCAAGAGTTCTAAAATAGTCAATAAAGCAAAACAGTGGAGAATAATAATGTAAGAAAGAATGAAATTAAGGATAAAAAAGCAAAATTTTACACTCATCATAAATGAAAAGTATCCACAACTCTTTTTCATCCAATCACAACTAAATTTCAATTTCATAGTGTCATTCCATATTCAGTCTGGATACCTACCTTCAAATAGGCCAGTTGCTAAAGCTAACATATTAGAAGACGGCATTTTTTATTAGTACTATTATTTCGGGGAGTTGGGGGGGGGGGGGGGGGGGGGGGGTGGGGGTGGTTGTGGGTGGGGAATGGGAGATTGTAGTGGCTCAAAAATCTTTATTTTCCAGTACAGGGGCAACATATTGCGGATGCTCATGCAGTTTCTGAATTTGTAGATTCCCAATCCAGTATATGATCTGGTTTTTGTACATACTCGGTGGTCTTAAGAGAATTTTCTCCGCTCATCGAAATAACAAACTATAAGACATGAAACCTCATACAGATACATGGTAGGCTCCAAAACGAAAATAAGATCACCAGGTTGCCTACTGAAACCCAAAAGAACCAGCATTTGATTTAATATGTTCAAGAAGGCAAATTATTCCCTGAAATTAATTGTTAGCATCCACAAAGTACTTGACTGGGTGCTACATGCCAGATAAGCGATTACTGAAAATTTTCATCTCTTGTTGCCCAGGGAGGAGATCAATGAGGATACCAAAGAAAATTTTAAGATAATTTAATTCAATGTCACTGCACAATCTAGATATTGTCTAAACATCATTAACTACTTTCACATAGAATTATAATCCCAACAAAGCTAGAAGATTTACTAATGTGACAACAATTTGAAAAGAAGAATGAGGCTGAAAACTTGTAAAGGATTTTCGCAGTTTCATGCAAAGGATCTTACTTGTCCTTGCCGATGATGGTGAAGCCGAGCCCTCAACATTCGTAATATTGTATCAGAGGCAAGTTGAAGGGGCATATCTGGCGACAATGTCTGCAACATGAAACCTTGTTTCTCAAGAAGAATACTGGGGACATTTTCCCAAAAAAAAAAAAAAGAAAAAAGACTAAGAGTACTGGGAAGACAGAACTAATATGATGAAGTAATAATCAACTTAATGGTTCCAGCAGAATAAAGTGTTTCTTTGAGTCATATATGAAATATTAGCGAATCTATTACTTTTAAGGAGCATCCAGGATCTGACCACAGTAAACTGCATTATCACCATGAGCAAAGGAGCAGCCAGATCAATTCCCCATGACATACATCGAGAATCATGTGTGGCAGCAATTTCATTTGCTAAGATGACGCCTTGCCCAAAAGTGGACTGAGGACCAGAGACACTGCTTTTTAAACAACAAACAAGTCTCCATTTGGCAAAACGTTTGTATCCATGAACAAACTATAAGGTAATAAACCTCATTCATAGTAAACTATTTCTATTGTTTGCCCAACCCTAACCATCCTCACACCCTCTGCCATACCTAATTAGAAGTGACAAATGGGTGGGTACGAATTGGACCAAAATGGGTAGGGTTATATGGGCAACCATACCCATTCAAACCAAATCAACACTAAACCTACCCATTTAATTATTGATTAAATGTAAAAACTTCATCAAATTTTAGGAGATCTTAATGCCTTGGTTCAAAAACAAGTGCGTTCTGTTTACCATGAACTTTTTATGATATATGATTTGTTTGATTGAAGAAATTATACATGAATACAAAGTTCTGAATTTTAAATTAGGGGTTCACACTTCATACTTAAAGAACTTTGGCCTCAAAATAAATCCACCCCATTTGAGTCATGGTATGATTTTCAAGTATGACCCCAAAAGGAAATATACTGGAAACAAAACTTCTAGGAAATTAGTGTTAGTGATTGTTATATTGGGTTCATGCTTGCTCAACAAAAGATTTGTTACTTAATTAGCGTCTCTAACCTTAGGGCACCAAATACTAGGATTCTTATATTAGAGGCCACAAATAGAAATGAAAAGCATGTGCACAAATCTTATCATCAGACTTCCTCTTCTCTGAATGTAAGTTGTGAAATAAATATTTAAAAAGTCCATGAAAATTAAGCAAACCATGAAATAAAAAGTGAACTGACACGTGCATGCCAAGAAGATATAAATATTTTGAATAACTAATTTCTTCCTCAAAAGCAAGCCATGAAATATAGTGTGCTTTATGCATGCGCATGCACATACAATATATCAAGCTGGTTTAGGCATCTGGGATGTCTGGACGCAAGAGAGAGAGAGAGAACGAGAGAGGAGATGTGTGGATTTGATACCTCTAAGACTTGCAGAGGATCCAGTGATTCTCCATGATGATGCAGAAGGCGAACAGCAGCTTTAAACATAGGCTCTTTACCATTTTGCGGATCCAAATACATATCAAGTAACCTAGAGTTCATATCACAAATAATTGAAAAAGAATAGCACAAGAAATCCAGTATAAAGAATTTGGAGAAACGGATGAAAATGAGAATGGCAAACACAAGGAAAGAACCGAACCGCATATATGCATCTGGTCTGCCAATCTCAGCACAATATTGTTCAGCAGCTTCACTGTCCTCCAGCTTCCTGAGACATCATTGTATGTTATTTAAGTATATGTAAAATTCATATGCAGACTCCAGCCTTTAATCTTAGGTGGGGGTGTGGGGAATGTTGGCAGGGAGTAGAAATTCTGACTGCTTGTAATCAATATTCATTATAAGTAGTGCCTCCAAATAGCAATATAGTTTTTGCTTGTGCCATTGGGATGTATTGAGAATAGAAAAGAGTTTGATTTTTCTATTAACCAATTAGTGAAAATAAAGTGTTTCAAAATAGTGAATGCACGCATACTCAAGCACACAAACAATATCCACATAATTGAGACAAAAGATGCTTCTTAATCTTAGCTAGTAGCATTTAACGGTTCATTGTATCTTCCCTCTATTCCTATGCTTAGTAGACTTGCATTCTTAGTTCATCTTTATCTTAATACCTATAACTCCTATATTCCAAAGAGTTCACCCATAGTTCCAATCTATGATCATCCAAGGTTTTCTTTGACCTATGATCACTATATCATCCATGAATCTATAGATCAACACATGTCAAGTTGCCATGACAAGCTTATCCATAAGCTACAGTATTAATCTCCTTGATATCTGAATATGATAGATTGACTGAACTCATTAATTTGGAACCCATGCATATCGCATAGTCTGAAGAACAATGATTGGGGAATTATCCATCACTGTGCCAGACACTGTAGATAAATGAAAAATTTCTAATGACTACACAGACGTTCTTTGACAGTAACCGATTTTCAAAATATGGACAAGAATAGCCCAGTCACCATAGTTAAAAAAAAAAAAAGTAATCATGATGGTGCAAAACAAAAGTTCAGTTCATTCATTACTGGCTGAAACAAGTGCAGGTAAAAAGACAAGCTCAAAAGAACCACTATCGGCATAGATCACAGCACAAGGCATATTTGCTCCCTAGAAAACAAACTAATATATAAACACTGGAAAAACATGAATATTTTATACCCTAATACTTGATTAGTAGAAAAAATTCTACATAACAAGTTCAAATTGTTGAATCCAACAAGAAGTCCGTCTTAGTTAAGTCTCAAGTATATCACAACTAAAAATATAAATAAGTTGGTCACTTTGTCACTGCCACTGATATTATTAAGATTTGAAGCTTACAGGGCCAAAATTTGAAGCACCAATGTCTCTTGCCCCAGTTTTCTGTATAGAATAGCCTGTAAAATAAAATCAATGCTTCAATCAGCAACCAAGGAGCAAGACTGAACATTTTGCAATCTATAAGTGTTAATGTCATCCATGCTTGCACTAAAAGCTTACACACATAAAGGAGTAGGACACAACTACCATTGAGTTCAGGATGCATGATAGTAATCAAACAATAAGTCAAAGACCAGAAAAGAAAGAAGCTCCAGCAGACCTTTTCTAGCCATAACTCTGATCCTTCGATCAAGTCAAGGACCTCTTCTGGATCATACAAGTCTGATGATAGTAAAAATATTTGCAACCTTTCTCGTACAGAACTTTGAAAGATTGAGTTTCTACCAAAATCAGAAAATCTTGCCTCCTCTGACCTTCCAGCATCAGGATTTCCAGAGATACTTTCCTCTGCAAACGTTTCTATTGCTGACTTTGCAAGTGAAAGGGCGTATAGCGTGTGGAACTGGGTATCAACAGAGTCTTGATCTTCAATCAGCCACTGGAGGTACCTGCACAATACAGAAACATAATGCAATGTCCTTGCGACGAAGGCCAAACAAAATGGGAAAACATAAAGGAAAATATTATGTAAACATATTCTCCCAAACATTAATGTTGTAAGACTCTGATTAAAAAATTTAAATTGAAAATTAAATATATATAGACTTGTTGGAAGAATAACCCAACAACTAAGACCTGTCATCAAGAAGCAGGACAAAATTCCAAAGGCCAGTGATTGAGCTGATCAGATTTTATATAAAAAAAAAAAAAAAAAAAAAAAAGCGTTAAGAAGAATGCAAGAAGAATTATGAAGTTTAGTTTGGAAAATAAATGTGAAAAAAATTTAAAGAAAAATGGGGCCGTCTCATCTAAAAAGTTTTAAGAGAAGAAATTATCAAATTAATAACAGAAGTCTTTTCCTGCTGCTCATGCCACCTACAAATTTTCAGAAATTCTCTAGCCATGAACTGTAGTTTATTAAACATGTGGTTGATGTACCTTTGCAGGATTTCAACCTTTTTTGGATCAATGGCAGCAATCACTTCATCTGCAATGACAGAGCAGAAAATTTGGATTCACATTAGACACCTAAATTACACGAAATAATAACAACCATCATGGAAAATAGCACAATATGCTCATTAGCTTCAGCATCCAGTGAATGTGTTTAAGTGGGCACTGATTCAGGCCTAAAATTTACAAGATCATAAAAGATGATTGGAAGTATAAAGAATTATTAAAGAAAGAGAATAGCCTCAAGCTTAAACATCAGGAGTAGGATCGCCTCAAGCTTAAACACCAGGAATAGGATCTTCTAGGTTAGATAAAAAACAGTTGGAAGTCTCAGCATACTAGACAGTCTTTACTTTTGGAGATGCGTCACATTATACAATACATCATTTAATGTGCATTTCTCATCATCTAATTCATTTTGTAGTATCAAAAAAATGTTATAAGACAACCAACAAATTGAGAAACATCACAAACATACAGAAAGTGCAAGAGCCGTCAGGGTATCAACAGGACTCCAAAAGTCATATATATTGGCCAAAATTCAATTATCTGTTACAACTTTAAACACATTCTGGATGGTAGCTAATCCACCAAAGACTAGCCATGCAGCATACTCAATAAATAAAATTCTTAACAAGAAGCAAATGCC
The DNA here is from genome assembly GCA_947687605.1 of Reutealis trisperma. Lineage (NCBI taxonomy): Eukaryota > Viridiplantae > Streptophyta > Magnoliopsida > Malpighiales > Euphorbiaceae > Reutealis > Reutealis trisperma. The sequence continues at coordinate 294,952 of CANTUT010000927.1, forward strand.
TAACAGAGTGGCACATAATTAAAACAACAGGAACTGAAGTTTAAATTTCTTTGAAACCAAAGGCCAACCTGGCAATAGCTGATTTTCTCTTTTCTTTGAAGTCAAAACTTCAACCGCAAGCACCGGGTTAATATCTGCAACCTAATAAAAATAGACAAATGTTAATTAGCCAATTAGCTTCCAAAACAGTGTAAAAATCACTTAGAACTCAAATCATACCTACCCATCGAAGATGCTGCAAAACCAAATCCTGATCAGACAACTCCTCTAGAATCTTTGATGCCTCAACTGCAGCAATTTCTTGACCAGGAAGAACATTTGTACTTCCCTCTCGTAAGTCAGTCCCCACAACAGGGTCTTCCCATAGACCAGAAGAATAATTTCTTGCCAGAATGCGCCATATCGCAAGAGCCTTCGAGCTCATTCCTTTACTCGCAAATAAGAAGGCAAGTGTCCGTAGATGCCCAGACTCATCTAGTAGAGTTTCTAATTCCTCCTGCACCGCCCATAGTTGTATGGTCATCCTTCAAGCAAGCTCCTGACAACAGCCTCTCTGTTTTAAAATGCATTGGAATACTAAGATTCCAGTCTACCATTGACGCGAGGCCTGTAGACTAACTTGACATTGACACACAGCTTTGAATGTAGTAATTCAAACAGAAACTAGCTATTGCTATTATTATTGGCCCCTTTCGCAGTTATGTAGAATTTCTCTAGAAGTAGAATTTCAGCTAATTTTATCTAAATGTCCTATTCTTTAACATCAAAGATGCCAATAGTTCACACACACATATATATATACAAGGAGATAGGAACAGTAAATGAAATCAAAATAGAAAATTAAGGAGAGAAGCAGAAAGGGAAAAAGGGGGAAAGGAGGGAAAATGAGGGGAATAAAAAAGGGGCAAAGCAATTTCCCTTTTCTCTCCTTTTTTTGGATTAAGAGAAAATTTGAGGAAAGAAAATACAGAAAAAGGGAAGGAAAACATGTACATATACATATACATATACATACATATACATGTGTGTGTGCGTGTGTGTGTGTGTATTATTTCAAATCCAGAGGTTAATCATACTCTAATAACTTTACGTAAGGCAGAGTTTGGTTTTTTAGGGGTGACAGTGGAAAAGTTGACAGATAAGTCACTATTACTGCCACTCTACAGAATTGTACATGAGATTTTCACCTAATATGGCTCCTCGTCCAATTCTTTCAAAGTCATTGGATCCTTTTCCTCGTTTGAGAAGCCCTCCCTTCATCCACTCCATCCCAAAGAGTAACTAGGACTAATTCAGTCACATTTTCATATTCCAATTGAACACTTTCTTTTTTTGATTATTCTCAAAGGAGAAGATTTTTCTTTTTACCAAATATATGTAGATCCAATCACGATCTTTTAATAAGAACAAGAGATCTTTCTCAATCAATACACACACACACACACACACACACACACACACACACATCTATATCTATATCTATATATATACATATACATATACACATACACATACACATATACACATACACACACATACATACACATATATACATATACACATATACGTACACGCACACATGCACATACACATATACATAGATACATGTATACATGTATACATGTACATCAATAGATATATACACATACATACATACATATATATATATATCTATGTGTATATGTATATGTACGTATATACACATATGTATTTGTATATGTGATGGAGAATCAGAAGACAAGAAACTTCAAATTCAAGGATTCAAGCTTAGAATTATGTGTTAGATTTAATATGGGGTTTATTGGAGAAATTATAAAGTAATTTCAGCCTTTTTAGAGTTATAATGGGTATATTTATATAATACAGCTGCTGGTTCATTACTTTAGGTATTAAGGGCAGTTCTGTAATTTCTAGCATCGCTGGCAATCGTTGTTCAATTTTTATTTTAGTAGTTTTTTATTATTCAGTCTTTATTTAGGAGTTTTAGTGGGTTTAGTATTTCCTAGTTAGTATTAATTTGTTTTCCTAGTTGGAGAACTAGTGTAGGATTCCTAATCCAAACATGCTTTTGATTAGTTTCAACTCTATAAATCCTTAGGCTTGTAATCATTGTTATACAAGTTTCAGATTCAATAAAATAAATCCCGCATTATTGCTAAGAATTGCGTGACTCAATTTAATCCTAGATGTGACTCCTAGACCTTCTAAGTGTGACTCTTAGAAGTTTTTTTCCCCTTTTCCTTTCCTTAATCCTTGTCCAGATCTGATTTTTATAAAATCAACCCTGGATTTTCAATTTTAACCCTTTAATTTTCTGAAAAATTCAAAGTAGAACAGATTATCTAAATCTGTCCTACATCAATATGTGTGTGTGTGTGTGTGTGTGTGTGTGTATTACAATATGGGAAAAATTTCAGGCATTCTCTCCCCTCATTTTCCATCATTTCCAAATGGCTGTTATCATCAATCTGAATGCTTAACTATTCTCCCTAAGCCATAAGGAAGATATCTTGTGCCCAACCACCAGCTTCCAAAACCCATTCTGCAGTCTAGTTCTACTCTTATAAGCACTGGGGGTGGAGGGGCAGGGCAAGTACAAGAAAAATGAAAATCTTGCTTTTCATTTCTCATAAATCAGGATTTTCAAGTTCTTTCCATTTATCATGATAAATCCTTCTGTCAACTTATAGGAAATTATTGTTCAAAATTTCACCCCATAACAGTAACCAATTTATCTCTCAAGACAACATGGGAGACAAAACAAGTTATTATTATAATATCAAGCAAAGGGTAAATTGGAAATACCACAATACAACTGTTTTCTGAAGATGCAAGCCTCTCCATATCATCAACCCAGTTTAAAGCTCTATAGAGGTACATTAAAAGTGTGTCAACTCCCTCCCTTACTGACAAAGTCAACTCTTTCTCACGAGAAATTTCCAAATATCTGTAGTACATATATAAGGGAGGGCAGACAATATTAGTTGCAGATTAAAACAATTATAACATGTGAATGATCCAGTCAAAAAGTGTAGACACCTGATAATGTTCTTAATTGCAGACTCAAGTAAATTAGATCTGGTTGGTGGATTCAAAATAAAATCATTATCTACTGCAGTATCTACACCAGCTTTCCTCAGGAAAATAGCTCTTTGTATAGCCATCAATCCATCATCCACAACATCTTCAAGCGGGGCAGGGGGAGGATGCAAGCCCCAATATCGGTTCCTAGGAACCTGAAAAAGGCCAGTTCAATAGTATGACTGCAAACACATGAGTACTTCAGCGCATATTTAATGTACTCTGTACAAACAAGTAAACAATAAGAATGGTAATGTTCAACAACACATAATATGTACGATCTAAGAAACTGCTCAACAGTAACATAAATGCACACATTCATAAGTATATACAACAGGATCAACTGAAATGCATTTTTAGGAATTGTACTTTTTTGCAGTCATATGAAGTCTTTGGACATAGAGTAATGCACATATCTTCAAAAATCAAAGTATGTACTTTAGTTTATGGACAAGGTACTGTTCCCAGGTTCTACGTGGAGTTGTCGACTTATGCTTCTAGAGCTATCCAAGGGGTCTCCTTGGATGTTATCCAGTGCAATTAGAGGGCATTACTTTATGGCTTATGTTTAATTTCTTGCTGTGGTCACTTGAGTTATGTAGGAGAAATCCTTCTCCTCCACAAGAGTATATTCATTTCTTTCTTTTTTTCGCAACAAAAAAAATAAAATAAAATTTCTTATCTAAAAAATTGCCAAGCTCAACCGAATAGGATTTTCTTCTCCATTTGCTGAACAATGTCCATCAAACACATTTACAATAGCAGCTAACCATCCTAGTCATGCAAAGTAATTGATGAATGTATATATAAAAGCACACATATAATGACCAAATATCCAAAAGAAACACATCAAGAACTTTTCTTCCATTTCGCCCAAAATAACTTCATCGAATCGAAGATTCCACTTTTCTCGTTCACTATAATCCATTACTTCTTTGGTTTAAGATAGATTAAAGGGTCAAATTCTCACTCATCTACATTCCCATTTTAGTTTTAAATAAGTAATTTTATGGCAAGCCTAAGTTTGATGGTGCTGACGTAATCTAAGACAATTTTCACTAAGAATTATGTGAAACGCTAGATGAAACACAAATGACACAACCCAATTTATAATAATATTACCAGCAGTGACCAGCGATTTGGATCTCGCATTATAAATGGAAATACTTCAGAAGGCTGCATTGTCTCTGACTGCAAAAAGTGATTCACTGCTTCCTCAAAATGCAAGTCGAAAAGCAAAAGAAAACCCACTTGAGCATGAACAAATGATAGCATTTCTTTTGACATTTCACCTTCACATTCAAGCTCCTCCACTAAGGAAATGGCTTCCTTGAAGTTTTTCTTTCTTAACAGATCTTTGATTTGTTCTTCAGAAGGCACTTTATGGTAGCAGATAACCTGGCAATAGCCAAGATGAATTACAATAATCTATTGACAATTCTTATCATCTAAGTCAAAAGAAAAAAATCACAAGTTTGCAGCCAGGACAACAAACCGTATGCAACTGATTTAAGGAATATGTCAGCAAATCCCATCACACACAATTAAGAATCCAAATAAGTAAATTTAAATGCGCAATACCATCGCTACAAGATGCAAAAATATGTCCAACCAAGGAAAATAAAGCGGGCCAGAATTAAGGATCCTTTTCTCATAACCCAGGGCACAAATAATCTCAATGACTATCAAAGTAACTAAAAAATATGAAGTTTAAGCACTTTTTTACTTCTAGCATAACTTTTTAATTTTAATAGCACAAATAAAGACCAATTTTAAGTGTTATAATTCATTGATTCGTAAGGTTCACTCACCAATAAGTAAGTGGTAAAGATGAATTCACAAGCAAAAGAAAAATGATGAAGATGAATTAATTCCATCAAAATCAAATTCACATTAAACACATAATATCATTTAGAAGATCATGCCCCTCCTATTAAATCACATCATTTGACCAAAATTGAAAACTTAAAAAGTAATAATTTGGACTTTGCAAATCTCCTTGTGGTCAGTGTTAATTGCCTTCCACAAGAATTCAGCAAATAAATCTAAAAAAGATGTGATTATCAAAGTTCCTATATTTCATATCCTTTTAATTTGCCCCTTCTCCACATAACCAGACAGCATCATGGTGTCTTTGGCAGCTTATGAAGCTAGGAGGCCCAATCCCAACTTATTTGGGCGTGGGGGAAGCCTAGGGAAAGAAAGAGAGGGGGATAAATGGGGACGGGGAAATGGGTTTTCTACTATTTGGGAAGCCACAGGAATGGACTATAACCAGTAAAATCATCCCCTGTATCCCCCACATAAAATCTTCCCCCAATTTTGGAGAGAAAGCAAGGAAACAAATTATCTAAAAATTTACATTTTAACCCCATCACTTCCTTTGACTCTACAATAACGGGTGAAAAATATGATAGATTTTAACCTTTTTTTCTCCACCTTTCCCTCCCTATACTTTCAACACTTACCATACAAGACAAGAATTTTTTTCTCCTCCCTTTCTTCCCCCCCTACAACATTTTTTATAGTTCTAAATTTCTTTATCAAATTCATAAGAGCATGGTTTTCTTTTCTTTACCTTAGATATGCCCATCACTTATAACTTGGAGGAAAAACAAATAACAGAATGTTCTTTTTTTCTTTTTGTGAAGATTTCACAGCTAGGAAATCCATTACTTAACAGCTATGATTAGTAGTTAGTAGGTTTTATCCATGATTGGAAAGGAAAGGCCAGAGTGAAATGGGTGAAGATTTTTATTTTATTTTATTTTTTTTCAATTCTGCCATGTCTGGTTTAGAAATATATTTTCTTTATTTAGTTCTCTATTCACTTTCCCTCATAAAACTTACAAGGATATCAAGTTTCCTTCCTCTCACCCCCTTTCCCTCATTCATTCTCCCATCCTTCTCTTACAAAAACTGGTTGAACTAATGTTTATGATCTGGTCCAGCAATAACTAGATGTTACAAGAGAAGGGATAGGGGGCTCCACTTACTATCCAAACTCTTGGATTACAGAGCTTTTGGTAACCACAGAGTTTCCTAGATTAGGAGCACCTAAAAAGAGGTTTCTTCCTTTATTTCCCTCAGCCATTCTATAAACTTTGGTTGATGCTTACATCATCATTTTACATATCAATGAAAACTTGGTTGATTCTTCACATCATCATTTGACACGTTAATTAAAAAATACAATGTTAATAAGAACCACACATAAAATGTGTCTGCGTTAAGATTTGCTAATCAAAATATTAAATCCAAGAAAGAAAAGAAAGGAAAAAAGCCTTCCAAAATATAACCAAGCAGCCAGATACAAAGAAAAACTTATAAAAGCAATATATATATATATATATATATATATATATAGCGTAATTAAGAGAAATCAATTGCATACCTTGGTGGGTGTAGCGACGGCAACAAGTTTTCCATCCCCACCTTCCTCATTGGCAACAATACATGGCCCAACTGCTTCCCCACCAAGAATAACTGTCTGAATACAGCTGCCAGTTCTCTTATTATATAACTCCAACTTCCCATCCCTCACAAGCACTACATACGAAGATAATTCCCCAACAGAATCTGGACTGCCACGGAAAACCAAGCTCCCTCCAACTGGCTGTCCATACTCATTAACAACAATTCCGACATTGTCTACCAGCATTAGGACCTTCTTCTCTTTCCATAACAATTTAAGCATCGATGGGCTAGACACATCCGGTAATGAAAATATCACACCACTTTGCCCCGTAACACAAGAAAACAAACTGTATCCATTAACAGTACCAACAATTATGGAATCATTGAGCCACACGATGGTCTTAACCCCATCAATGCACTGTATCTCTTTCAAGATTACTAAAGACCCATTTAAACTATCAATTTCCCTGTCAGTCTTAGTCTTAGCTAGTCTATTGTTGCCGAAAACAAGCTCTATTAATATCAATCTTTTACCAATCACAACAGCAAAAACATTATTATTATTACCTTCACTCTGTTGCACAGGTTCTTTGGTTTTGACCCCATTAGGTCTAATCCCACCTCCCAATTTCTGCAAAATTCGCTGACTTGCACTTGCACTGGAAGAAGATTCCAAGTTATTACCAGATTTAATACCCAATAAACTAGTGCTCTCCAAATCACGGCTTCGAATTCGCTTGGCAATGGCAGAAACTCCTTTAAGAAAACTCAATTTCTTGACAGGCTGAGACAAAAGAGAATCCACCAAAAACAAGGAACCATCACAGAGAAGAAGAACCTTCCCAATATCAGAAAGCACAAAGAAAATTTCTATGGGAGAATCCCCAAGAGAAACGCTTCTCTGAAAATCGAGAGTGTCTTGTTTGATAGAGAATAAAATGAGGGATCCAGAGAAGGTTCCGATATAAATTAGGGTTTGAGAATCGGAAATGGAAGTAGAGATAGAGAGAGATCGGATTGAAGTGCGAGAGTAAGAGTAGAGATCAATGTTAGAGAGTGGCTCGAGGACGGTTCGAGCAGAGGGATCGGGTTTTGCCATGGAATTGTCAAGAGTTTGTTGGAGAGGTTAGGCACCTAGGACATGGAAGAGAATTCCGAATAACAATAAGGGAAAAATGTTTATGGCTAGGATAAGGTAAGCCCTTACGTTTTTTTTTTTTTTCGACCATTTACACCCAGAATTAAGTTGTCTATGTATTTTAAGCCCCTTGGCTGACGGAATCTTATTTAACTAAGAAACACCGTTTATTCTCCCTACAGCAGTTAAGATTACTGCCATAACCATTAGCAAACAAACCTTATGAGATCCCTAAAAACAAACCTTTAGCAAAAGAAAATCCTTGTTTCCTAAAAAATTATTATGGCTTAAAGAATACGAGAAAGAAGAAAACCTTTTTAGTGGATATTCTCATTATTGTATTGAATAAAGCTCTGTTTGCTAGTGTTTTGTGGTCCTTCGATCTATGTAAAACAGGTAAGATTCGATTCTCTGTTCATTATTTGTTAAATAAAAAAGTGATTGTTAATGGTCCAAATGTTCTTTTGGTAAAGCTATATGTGCTGTCTTTTTGCATGTAGTGATAGTAGTTGGGTTTATTATATTATCTTTTTTCCATTGTTATATCGATTTATACTTTGATGCCATGTGAAATGTACATGCAATGTTGTATTGTTGTGAGACAAAATGGGTCTTATTTTTGTCTTTTTCTATTTGCTATTGTGACAGCATGAAGGAAATTGTCGATTTAATTTTTAACTATGGCGGTAGTTGGGAGGTGTGTGAAAATGGTAAGCTTTTGTATGTGAATAGGAGTATTGATTTGTTGTATGACTTTGACCCTGATTTCTTGAATTATGGAGACATATACTTTATAGATACCATAAAGTATTAGGGTACCCAAATGTGAAGAAAATATTTGTTCTTAAGCCAGGAAAAAACCTAAGGGATGGGTTGTTTTTAGTAGACAATGATGACAGTATTAGGAGAGTTCTGAAATATATAACAAGTAACAGTTGAGTGGGGGAGATCGAGTTTTATGCAAATCATGAAGTAGATGTGCCTAAATTTGGAACTCAAGTTTTGCCATTAGAATACAATCCTTCAAGGAATGAGGTTGAAGTAGCTAATGTAGAGACATAGCATGGAGATGAAGCTTTAAATGAAGATGGAGCATTAAATGAAGAGGCAGAGCATATAAATGCATATGCAGAGGAAGTGAATGCAAGTGTAGAAGAAGTTTATGCTATACAGATCTCTTAGTTGGAAATGCACAAGAGTTTGGTACACAATACAATGTTAACTGTCCTAGTGGTGTTGGATCTAGTAAAGGGGATGCAGTAGACACAACTTATGTACATCTAATGGTTATGTAAGTGACCAAGAACAAGAGGATGGGGCAGATACAAAATATGAAGAAAAGGATAGTGATTTGAGTGGAGAAGAAGCTGAAGTAGCTAAGGAGGTTCCCCTAAAAGAAAGAGTGCATTATAATGGAGATCATGGTCATTTCATGTTGGGCATGACCTTTGCTAATGCTGTTGAAGCAAGAGACACCACAGCTAAGTATGCTATTGCTCAAGGGAAAAAGCTGAAAATCCACCCAAATGAGCCAAATAGGATAAGAGTGAAGTGCATAAATGAAGATGGGTGCCCATTTATGCTATTCATTTCAAAAGATGGTGATAACCCAGGTTTGGCTGTGAAGACTTTTCAGCCAGAGCATAAGTGTTATAGGGATTTCTCACTCCCTAGTGCAAGTTATACCTTTCTACCTAAATATTTCAAAGATATAATATACAAGAACCCTGCTTTCAAAGTGGCAGACATGAAGCAAGAAGCTAAAGAGGTCTTAAAGATAAACGTCAGCTTGTACAAGTGTAAAAGGGCAAAAAGAAAGGTAATTGAAGAGCTAGATGGGAGTTTCAGGGTTGAATTTGAGTATTTAGAGGCATATGCTGCTACTTTAAAGAGGACTAATCCAGGAAGTAAAGCAAAGATTGAATTATGCAAAGACTCTTTAAAAGAAGGGAGGAGAGTGTTTAGAAGAATGTTTGTGTGCTTTGATGTTTGTAGGAGGGGTGGAAGGCAGGATGTAGACCAATCATTAGTCTAGATGGGTGTATTTTAAAAGGAGTCTGCAAGGGGCAGCTTCTCTCTGCAGTGGGCATAGATGGAGATGATTAAATGGTGCCTATTGCATGGGTTGTTATTGATAAAGAAAATACAAACAACTGGACACGGTTTCTCTGTTGGTTAGCACAAGAATTGGAGCTTGATGATGGTTCTACCATCACACTAATTTCAGACATGCAAAAGGTCAACTTTTACTTTTATTTGGCTGTTTATTGCTCATGTTTCTTTTTTTTGTTATAATTGTATATCACACACTTTAAAGGATTTTTAACTGTAATTTTTCTCATTGTAAAGACTTATGAATGCTGTTTTGAAAGTTCTGCCACAAGTTGAGCACCGTTGGTGTGCAAGACATATATTTGCAAACTAGTTTAAGAAATTTAGAGAAGGAGAGTTAAGGAAGAAATTTTGTGTTTGTGCTTGGAATACGTATGAAGAAGAATTCAAAGATAACCTATTGAAATTAGGAGAGCTTAGCAAGAAGGAGGTTGAAGATCTTTTAAAATATCCTCTATGCACTTGGTGCCGAGCATACTTCAGCAGTAGATGCAAGAGCTTCATGGTTGACAGCAACCTTGCAGAGTGTTTTAACGCATGGATTTTTAGAGCAAGACACAAGTCGATAGTTAGCATGCTCAAGGACATAAGACTGTAAGCTATGAATTGGATCAAAGATAATAAAAGTGTTGTTGATAAGTGGTTCAATGAATGGAGTCCAAGCTCCATGCGAATGTTCCAAGATAATAAAGAAAATGCAGCAGGATGCAAGGTGGTGTTTAATGGGGATGTAGGATATAAGATTGGGAAAGATGCAGAAAAACATGTAGTGTTCCTTGACAAGGAACTTTGCACCTGCAAAGCATAGGATTTAATAGGAATCCCATGCTCACATGCTATATGTGCAATGTACCATTCCAAAATCAACCCATTAACACATATTTCTAAGTTATACTGTCGATCAACCTACTTAGCTGCATATCAAAATCCAATTCAACTTGTACCTAGGAAGAGATTTATGAAGTGTGATCAATATGCTCTAATTGAACCCCCACCTCATGTCAGACTTAATGGTAGACCTAAGACAAAGAGGGTCAGAGCCTCAAATGAACCAAACTCCACAAGAAACAACAATAATAGTGGTGGAAAATTGACAAAAAAAGGCCTGAAGCAGAAGTGTGGCTTGTGCCATCAAACAGGACACAACAAAAGGTTATGTCCAAATAAAGGCAATCAGGTAAATTGCTTTTCAATATGGCTGTTTATGATTGTTATGGTTATATTATAGAAAATTTTACTGTTATTACTATCAGGCACCTCCAACATCTACCCAAGAAACAACTAAAGTGACAACAGAAGGAAGTGAGACAGTCCCACAAGCTGAACCCCTTATTGGCCTCAATACATAGTCTGCTAGTACCATTACTATCTCATATGTGATTGAAAACATTGGATCACATAACAATGTGGGAGCTGCATCAACAATGACAAAAGGGAAGGGCAAAAAACATTTTAAACCTACAACAAGAAGTTTAGGAGGAACATGTGAGAGGCAAGTGAGAAAGCAAAATTTTGGTCATGGTTGCTTTATCAATTTAAACACAGGCAAAATGATATTAAATATGAGTAAATATAACATTTATGCCTGTGTTTTATTTTGGTGTTATGCATATTTTTATAGAAATTATGGTTATGATGCATAAATGGCTGTGTATGCATGATGGTTGGCAATATTTTATCTTTATAATTGTGTGTTGTTGTGAGTGGTTGTTGAATGCATCATGGTTGGGTGATAGACTTGTTTGAACTTGGTGGATGTTGGCTGTGAAATAAGCCATTAGATTATGTTCTTTGTTTTTTCAGCCTGGACTGCCAACGGAGAAGATCAATGATCAAGGAATGCCAACTAAGATGAATATTCATAATTCTGATCTGGAGACTAGATTTCCAATACCAAATGAACGAGAAATTAGGAAGAGTAAAGTTTCACAGGTTGGATCTACGAGCAATGCAAGAAAGATTACCTTTCAAAGGGATGAGGCAGAAGTAAGACTTGTAAGAGATCTTCCTTTTAATGCTCTAGGTTTGCAATGGCATGGAACACCCTGTGTTACAACTAGAAAATTGCAAGAACAAACTGAATTATGTATTGGTAGACTAAAGAAAAAAGCAAAAGCAACTGAAGATGGAGCTAGTTCAGTTTCTAATGCTATAGTCAATAAGGATTCTGTGTGGCGTTTGTGTCTGTGTTTTGGCTTCAGTTTAGTGTGAACTTATTATTGTTTAGTTTTAGTGGCAGACATAGTACTATCTTGATGTATTTTGGCTTACCATATATTTTGGACACAAACTGAGTTCCCTTAGTGTTCATTTTATGAAGTAGAAGTATTAGGATGCTTAAGCAACTTCTAAACTCATGCCTATTAGTTTTCATTGGCAGCCTTTTTTTTTTTTTTTTGAAAGAGCAGCTTTTTGATTTTTTTCTCAAAAAAGGCAATTTTTTTTAAGTATTTTACTTTTCATTTTGACTTCATTAACAATAGATGTTTATGGCCAAATAGGAGCATAAATTTGTAAATAATAATCAATTGATGTTATCGACATGATAATTCACAAGCTTTTTTTCCATTTCACTTTCCATAATACCATTAACAACACAAGGAACTTGCATCTACAACCATTACAAACTACACGAATTACATGCTACAACCATTAGATACTGCATACAACCACAATATAGACATAAAATAAAGAAAAACAAAAAGATAATCTATGACAGACAAAGAGTAATGTATGTTACTTTCTTCTTCTTCTTTGTGCTTTTAATTTGTCTTAGTGTGTCCTTCTTCAATTCTTTTAAGTCTTTCCATAAATCATTAATCTCCATCTCTACCAGCTCAGCATCATTTCTTGTGTACAATCCCTTCAATTTCTTGTTCTCTGCTAACAACATCCTTTTTTCATATTTCAATTCATTTAATAAAGTCTTTACTTGATCACTGATAGGTTGATCATGCCACTGGAAATACCCACAACCATTTACCTGACATTTGTAAAAAAAAAAAAATCAAAATTACCATCCCTTTAATTTCATAAATCACCATTATTAACAAAAAACAAAAACAAAAACAAAAACCGAAACCAAAACAAAATTTTCTTAATTCATAAACTTACCTCATAATTTGGACAACCATAGAACTTACGTCTAGGATTCTCATCGGTCCAAGACGTCCACCTTGGAGCCAAAAATCTTAACCCATTCCTTCGACATTTGTAGAATCGTCTTGCTCCTTCATAATCGATTTCCATGTTCGATCTCCTGTTAAAGCTTGCATTTGATGAAGATAACGATGCCATTTCACTTGAAGATCACCATGCCTATTCAAGCTTGTACCTTCAATGTTGTCATTTTGCTTGAATGTATTTCAAGGGTTTTTGAAATTGGGAGGATTTGAAGTTTTTGATTGAGAAGAAAGATGAATAGTACCTTCTGCAATGGTACTTTGCACTTTTAATCCTAGTCACTATTTAGTATGTAATGTTAGTCCGTTAAATAATTTAGTCATTCTGTTAAGAATTTCCATAAATTTCCATTAGTCAACATTGAAAATAATATTTTAATATAAAAATCTATATTTTTCTACCCAAAATACCCCTCTTTGAATCAATAAGTAAATTACTCTTTGAATCAATAAGTAAATAAGTACCTTATCATTTCTAGCTCACTTTTTTCCCTTGCATTTTTTGGTGCACTCTTTCTCTTTCTCTCTTTCTATTACTCTCATATTTGTAGGTAACGTCATTTTTCATATTTCTAGCCCCCTTTAAATGTGATATTGCATATTGAGCTATTGATTTGGAGTTTGTGATCTTAGTTTTTCATTTATTATTTTTTAGTTTGTATTTTTATTTTTGGATTTTGGTTTTTGGTATTTTAAATGAAAGAAATTTGAGTTTTTTCATTTGGGTTTTGGTTTTATATACATAATATGAATGCAATGCTGCAGGTGCAAGAAATGTCAAAGGCGAGCGACACTGACAGTGGGTGGGAAGGGAGGTATCTCAATGCTTACTATAGGTGTGGGAGGCTAGCTAGAATCAAAATATTTGAATCCATTAACAACCCACACAAGCTATATTACTATTGTACTTTGAATCGGTGTGGCACAAGCCAGCTAATACCTTCATATCAACTTCCACCGCCCACACAATTGACTCTCCAACAATCTTCTAAGCTCGATCGATGGCTAATATTTAATGGTTTAATAGGTGAGGTGTTGTGGCTACAAATTGAGAATCGTAATGTTTATGGGAAAATTGAAGGATTGGATTCTTCTTTGGCTTTCTTGAAGATGTTGATTGTCTTGTGTCAATTTGTACTCTGTTTCTCATCATCTTAGTAGTTATGTTAATAAGAAACATGCCATGATTGGGAGTTTGCATTTTGTGGGTTGCTGAATGTAACTTCTTGTTTCTTTTTGCTAGCTTCTTTTTTTTGCAACAAAGATGTTATAAACTGAAAGCCTACTCCCAGTTGTGTTTTGGTAATAAACTAGAAGTGTAATAGTTATAGGCCTTGATGAGCAATCATTTTTGTAAGTAATGTTAACATGAATGCTAATGACAGTATGGTTGTTGGAGAATTGAGTATTGTATTTATGGCTTTTGAAATATTTTGCATTTTGGTTAGTTTTTTAATTTATGGTTCATTAACAGCTTCATTGTTGATGCATCAGGGAGTCAATAGTATTTTTATTTCATTATGCAAGGGACAAAAAAAATTCAATTTTATAATTGGAGGGACTAAGTAGTTTTGAAATTTGTAATTTGAGGGACTAAATAGTACTAAATGTTGTAAGTTGAAGGACTAAATAAAGTGTACTGTAAAAAATAAAAATCAATAATACAATAAACATGCAGTTAACATTTTTAACTTGTACAAATATATGCGATAATTTCACTTGTATATACAATTCATCATCTAATTAAACCTTCATTCAAATATTTGTTTTAGCTATTTCACATTCAAATACTAAATTTTTATATATTGATCATAATTCATAAAACTTGAAATTATAATGACTTCAGGTTTGAATATCATTACAATCTTCAAGTCTCTCAAAATATGCAGAACTAGGATCCATATCTATACCCTATCAACTTGTTGCCCTCAAAATGTAATCCCCATTTACATCTTTTTCCTACATCAAGTTTCCCCTATTTACATCTTACTCCCATATCTATTGTAATATATCAATGGATCACATATGCCAAAAAATTCCATATCAGTGATCCTTATCACTATTTATTGCAATATCTACTTTCCATCATGTACTGCAAAAAATTAGTCCTATATTGCCAAAAACACTATATATATCTAAACCCTTTTGTCTTCCGCTACAGATATTAACCAATAACGAAACATAATTAGCATTTGTAGTACAATTAGCTCCTCTCTATGCTGATTTAATGTGGTCTAGTTGTTGTTATGTTTCCAAATTGACATGCAGGTTGCGCTTCTGTATTTGTGTTTGCTACTACTCCTTTTTTTTGCTCTGCTGCTTCTCCTACTCCTTTTAAAACTTTAGCTTAGTTGTGCTGAGTTGCTTACATCATTTGTGTGCCTTCTTACTCTGCTTCTTGTTAAGTGTTGACTTGATTGTGATGGTGCTGCATGAACATTTACTGTCCTTCTTGGTTTGCCCCTATGGTTATTCTGACTTGTTTGTGTTTGACTATTAGTATTTTCAGCTCTCTTTCCCTACACATTTAATAATTAGATCAATTTCCATTGTCAATTCATCTAACTATACAAATATTCAAAATGGAACAAATTACTATGTTTTCATCATTTTGTCTATGGATATTAGTAGTAGTGTTGTTTTCAACTCTCCTTCCTCTGCCTCTACCCCTTTGTGATATATTTTCCTACACATGTGTTAGGTACATTAGTTTTTATAGTTCAAAATTAAAAAAAATAACATAATATATCATAAATTTGTCAACTTTACCTTGTTCAGAAGAGCTCTTTCACATGTTCTTCTATTATGTCTAAGTCCTCTATAATTAGAGCATCTAACTGTGTTTGATCTATTTCTTGAGGAATTTGGTTGTTCTTCTCCATCTCTTTTCCTACTTACTCTAGGCCTGCCCACACCTTTTTTCAATTAAGGTGGTAGTAATTTTTGGGTTTCCTCATCTAGTTCATAATTTTCTAATGGCATAGGATGTATGATCCCATTGTAAACCTTCCTATATGTATCAACATAGAAATATTCATGTAAATAATCTTCAGGTTTTACCCTTTTGTACCTAATGCATACAATTGCATGCTTATAAGGTAGACCTAATATGGACCATTACCCACAGCTATAATTTTTAGCTTTCAAATTGACAAAAAATGTCAAAGGTCCTTCTTGCACTACAAACTCACCATTCCTTCCAGGTAAGAGTTTATAAACCCTTGACATTTTAATCAAGACATTTAAAGTTTTTATGGTCCTAGGACATGTTTTCCCCTTCCAGCTACATCCTTTTGCATATCTATTTTGTAATCTCGCTATGCATTTTTGCCTCAAAGAGTCAATTAATTTCACAATGGGTAAGAATCTCAACTTATCTACCCAGCTATTAAATGACTCTGTCATGTTATTGGTACTGTGTTCAATCTTCCCTTCTGGCCAATATGCATGCTTTGTCCATTGAGACAAAGGAATTTTCAACAACCAATCATATGGTTCTCCTCCCTTCTTTGGCTTCATATTGTTCATAGTAGTCCAAAATTCCTTACTATGTGCTGCTCTAATTGCTTGCCAAAAATCCCTTTTCAAGCTCAATCCAGGGAATGATTTCTTGAAATTTATGAACAAATGTCTTGTACAAAATCTATGACATGCATATGGAAATCTTTGCTTTAAAGCCTCAATTACACCTTGGGACAAAATACAACACCAACTACTAAGATATGAGTATAAAAATAAAATGATTACTAAAATAAATTAGGATCAAAACACACATAGTACCTTTTGTCTATCAATCATGAAAGTCAGTGGTTTAGCATCAGTCCCTCCTCCAATGCATTGATGCAAATAGTATTTAAAAAAGATCCAATTGTCGTAGCATTCTGACTCAACAATCCCAAAAGCTAGTGATAAGATACCTCTATTGCCATCTAGAGAGATTGCCGATAAGGAAACATCCACCAAATGGACCCTTCAAATAACACTCATCCAATCCAATAAAAGGTCTACAACCCTCCAAAAATCCTTTCGTCATAACCTCAAAACAACAAATATGTTGATGAAAACAAATTCATCATCTTCATTCTGCCTTGGTTAAGGTTGTAGCTTGACAAAGGTGTCAGGATTAAACCTTTGTAGATGCTCAATAGACTTTGGCAATTTAGCATATGAATGACCATGTAACTAATGTTGGCTTTTATACTTCCACTAGGTTAAATAAACTCTAAGTCTATTGTACCTTAGTTATAGGCAAGTGTACCTATTGTTCGGTAGTGTAGCGTAAAAGAGGTCGATCCTATAGGAAAACTATATAAGTATTAGCTCGTACGTTAACTATTGTCTAGTAAATCAAGTTCCAAGGAAAACTAAAATTAAACCAAATTGAAAATTAAACTATATTAATTAAGTGTAGTAAATTAACAAAATCAATGGAAAAGAATCAATGAGTTAATTATCTAGATAGAAACTCCCCTTAACTCCTCATGTATTTCATGAATTATAGAATCAATCAAATCAAACAATGAATCAAGTTGGCAATCCTAAAATTAGAATTAAACATTTCTCAAGTGAATTAATCCCTTTCCCTAAGCAAATTAAATAGAATCTCTTCTTATTTAATGGGTTAGGCAAAGCACTAAGATCAAGGAATTAAAAGCCAAAGGATTTTGTAAACATATCTTTAGTGTTCCAAGCAATTCCTAATATTCATGAGTGATTAAATCAAATCAAAGCATCTCTACTCCTTAATAAGAAATCAAGTATCAAATTAATAAGCTAGCAATTGCTAATGAGATTTTATTAATATAAATCATAAATATAACTCAACCCAGGGATGATTTGATTAAAAACCCAATCATTCAATCCCTACAATTAAACTATGATTTGTCCTATTTAGATAAATAGAGTTTAGTTCATGGTAAATTTAAAGAACAATGAATAAGAAAGAAGAGAATGAAAAATCAAATAATCCATAGATAAGTTCTTAAAAATCTTCTCTTCGATCTTGAATCACCCATTTCCAATCCACTCAAACATTGTTTTTCCCTCTTGATTTCGATTGTGATCTCTTCCTTTCTTCTCAAAAAGTTCTCTAGAAGTAAAACTCTCCAAAAAGATTAGAATTCTCCCCTTTGGATTTCTTTTTGAAACTTTTTTTAAGGATGCAACTTTCGTTTACACGGTCTGGAACACGCCCATGTTCTAGGGCGTGTAGGCGTCTGTCTCTATACGGAATTTAGCTCTTCAACATGGGTTGTAATACACCTAGGTACACAGGCAAGATGTTCAACACGCCCTGATATGCCTATATTCCTAGGCATGTAACCTTCTATAACCTTGAGTCTTTGCCTGAAATTTTCCAAATTTGCTCCTTAGCTTTGCAATTTCCAAATGAATTGATCTATGGTCTCCAAATCAGCTTAATCCTTTAAACTATTCTGATAACACACTTAACAAACAAACTAAACTCAATTTAATGATAAAACATAGTGGGAACAACGGATAAATCTAATCAAATATGTACTTATCAATAACCCTTCATTTTCTTCCCTTACCTTGTGCTTTGCCCTATTCAGTTGCTAATTAGGTGGACTGATTCCCTAATTTATGGTTAATTCATAGGTCATTAGGTCATATGACATTGTAGGATTTGCCCTCAATTGTTTAGCTAACTTAGATTGAATCCATTTGGTATTTGCATTTCTATTCTTACTGGAAGCTGCTTTCTCATAAGTGTGCTCAGCTTATAAGGTCTTCACCATAAAGGGGATTTCATTTGGTACCACAGATGCATGCAACCTTTAAGTACACCCTATACCATCACAATATGCAATCACATTAAATTTGTCATTTTTCTTCTTCACTATACGATAACCATCCTTGACTGCATAGTCTCAAAGAGCCAATCTCAGAGCATCCACATCCTCAAATACTTGCCCAACCTCAAACTCTATTTCATTAGAAGTAGTAGGTTTGTAAAGGTTAGAAAACATTGAAGGGATCTTTTTTCTCTTCTTCTTGACTCTATCATCTTGACTTTTGCATACTTCATCTGTATTATCAGAGGCCACATTACTCTATCTTTATCATTATAAGGCTCTATATTTTCAGGATCAACCTCCTTTACATCTTGATCATCATCATTAGTTTTTGTGTTGGTTTCAGTGTTGTATAACTCCTCCATTGGATCATGAACTATCCATTCCTCGTCCTCAAAATTAGAGAACTTGTAGTCTTCTTCTCCATCTCTATGTACTTGATTGTCTTCAACAGCAGTTGTTGGTTGATTATAAAGTGTCTTTCTTCTTTTCCTCTTTCTTATGTCAGTTTCCTTCCCAGTTGAGGTACCTTTGTTGCCTCTACCTGATTGACTGACTCTCCCACCTTTACTATATCTCCCACCTTTGCTCCCTCTCCCATCTATATTGCCCCTGCCCTCTTTATCTGTTCTCTCATCCTCATTAATTTGCATATTATCACCATAGTAACTATCCCATACTTATGCACCAAAAATAGCCTTACCTCTATTTTGCCTAACTAGTACACCTTCCCCACCCCTCTCAACATATAGCTCTTCTCGACACCTTGAACCACCTATTTCATCATTGTCATCCCTTTTAGCATGTACCTCTTTCCCACCCCTTGAACCACCAAATTTAGCATTGCTATCCCTTCTAGCATGTACCTCTTCTCCACTCTCACCTGCCACATTTTCAATAACACTATCACACAACATAAGTATTAGTTTCCCTACTGCATCTGCATCTCCAAAATCAGTCACTAGTTCATCTCCAAACACATTATTTTGCTCATCTCTTACCTCTCTCAAATCTGCATGTTCATATACTTCCTCTCCCAATTTATTGTCATCTACACTCAGTGGTTCATGTTTCTCATATACACGCACATTCACTTCACAAGTATCTTTAAATATTTTAAACATAAAAACCACGTCTTCATCACACTCAACTATTATGTTCACCCACAAACAAAATTTACAAAGTCTAATGTTATCTTAGGAAATAACTTGTAAGCATCTTCCACCAACTTCATATAGTTATATGTGTCTGGATATACATTATAAATGCTCCCCTCTTTCTATTGGAATTTGAAATATAAGGT
>CANTUT010000928.1:0-37500 GCA_947687605.1 Reutealis trisperma
AAAGAAGACCATAACGCCTTGGCAGTGTTTGTGAACGGAGGGGAATAACACCTGATATAAGAGGGAAGCGAAGACTCTGGCTCAGAATCAGCAAAAAGATGGAACTTTGGTATGCTAAGGGGGTGCTGGGTAAAAATAATCTGCAATTTACTCGCAATTAAAGGAGGTATTACACTTTAGCACCCATTGTCCATGTGAACCAGAACTCAACATACCCCATATGGGCAAGGGCCAAGAAAATAAGAAAATAACCATAACTGCACCTACTATAGACTGCCACCAATATAAGCAAGAGGAGCCTCCCTTACTATGTGAGACAATGCTCTAAAAAATATTTTCCAAAAGAATAGAGCCTAGAGCTATTTGCTTGCCACTAGCTACTAGTCATGTTAGAGGACTATAGGAGGTGGTAGGTCCTCCCAGCAGATGGAGATAGAAAATGAATCAGTTCAATAGCACCCATATAAAGAGGACATAATCTTGATCTCTGGAAGCAAAGGGATGGTCGATGACATGGTTTATAAGAGCTGTGTAAGAGAAGTAACCCTACAGGAAGATGTGCGGTTGTAAGTGAGTCACATCAAATATAGAGGGCGCATCATCCCCTGTAACTGGTAGACTGGTGAGAGAAAGAATATCCCTCTGAGTAATAGACATAGGACCACTCGGTAGGATGAAAGAATTATAGCTTGGTGACCAAAATTGAAGAGCGGCATAATGGAGATCTAAACACATAGGTGTTGAGACTGTGGTCATTTGGATGAAGTGGTAGATGCCTTGATTTTTCCACTATTATTCATAATGGGGGGCCAATCGTTGGATCCATTTTACTCAATTTTTAGACAATTTTGGCCAAGACTTGACTTGACTAGTAGGTCTCTTGTAGTTCCCCAAAATTAACTCTTCCTTTTTGCCAAGGGAAATAGAGAAGTAGGAGGATTGGCAAATCTACTGGACTAATAACTTGGCACTTCTCAGGCTCCACAAAAAGAAAAAAGGGGGGGTTAAAGAGATAAAAGAGCATTCATGACTTGTAAAATAAAAGGTAAAGGAATTACTTGAGTCTGCCCTTCGAACGAAGTAACCAAAGGAGTGGTGGAGATAATCGCTGGAGCGGAGGAAGAAACTGTCAAATGCCAGAGAGACAAGTATGTTAAATTCTAACTTAAAGTATTTAAGTTGCATTTATATTTTTACAGAAATTTTGGCATGGTCTCCCTTGAAAAATGAATATTCTAGAAGCACACTTGCCTCTATCCAAATCATAAAATTATCTCCACATCCTTATTTCTCCATACCTGTAAAAAAAAAAAATCAAAATCCCATAATAAGACTCCAACAAATCACCCTATATATATACAAATTCTGCATCCCAATACTTGGTGCATTCCAAAAACCTCATCTATTTTTGAACTCCAAACCAAGACTTACCATGTTTGGACTGAGAGAAAGAGGAGACAGGTTCCATTTTGATAGATTGGCTAAGTCTTAGTAAAGTCCCTTGTGCTAGCCCGACCAAAATCCCTTGAGCAGGTGCTGATCCAGCTGCTAATGCTGCTCACAGTCTTGTCAATTAGAGTCTACTTTGTAATAAGTTTTACTAAAAGAAAAAAAAATTGATTTTTCTCTATTTTAAAATTTTAAATAATGCCAACTATTTTTGAAATATTCATATATACAATAACTTATATACACATGATTTTGAATTTTAAAAATCTTGTATATATAAACTTGTGTATACAAATATTTTTGTTAATTGGGGTACTTATACATATTTGTTTTTTTATTTAAACATATTTATGTTCTTAGTTTATAATTTAGAAATATATATACTTGAAAAAAAAAATTAGAATTTATCACCTATTTTTTTGCATGATTTCTTTTCCTCAAAATTTTAGTTTTAAAACTTTAAAATAGATTATCTAAAATTTTCTTATATCTATATATTTTCTTAAATTTTTTATGTTATTTTTCCTAGAAAATCTTGTAATATTTGTTAAAGAAAAAAAAATATGTTAATATATATATATATATATATATATAAAAGAAAGAGCAAGAACAGATCACGCACTTGGACGAGGAGACAAGGGACTGCAGCAGGGAACAAGTCCTAACCTGTCCATCGGCGAGCAGGTAGGCATTGGCACGGTTGATGGCGTGGGTTGGCAACCTAAAAGAAAAAAAAATGATGAATGAAAAAAAAAATAAGGGAAGAACCACTGATCGACGCTTCTAATGGAGGAAACGAAGTCCACGAGCAATGGGTAGCTAAAGCGGTGGATGGTAATAGACCCACCGAAGTGAAGGATCCCATGGCTACCAATCCGATCAAGGAAGAGAGATTGAAAAAAAAAACAAGAAAAAAAAAGAGATGAGAGAATAATTAAAAAAAAAAAAAGAGAGAAAGAAAGAAAATAATAAAAGATGGGTATACCTGAGAATAAGTAGCAGTAAAAGGTGGAGGATTTTGAAATAATAAGAATTTGAAAATTAGGGTTTGAAGAGTAAATGGGTTTGCTGAAGAATTTAAGTTAGGAAAAAGATTTTTTTGAGGAAAAATATGAGATTTTAAAAGATTTAGAAAAGATGAAGAAGTTGTTTGGGATGAGGAATTTGAATTAATTTCAGAATTTGAATGGGTAGAAAAAATTGGATAAAGAAGGTTGTAAGAGGATATTATGGTGAAGGAATTAATAGTGAAAATAGAGAAGGGAATGGTAATATTTGAACTAAGAGATTTCGTAGGAGTTTGAGTTGGAAGGGGACTTGAAGAACTAGAGGCTTGATTAACTTGTGAGATGGAAGAAGCACATTAGGATTTCATCTCTTCTTGTTGGAACTCTAAGTCATATGGGTGGAATTTCACTTGGGCTCTCATGGTGAACAAATGGATCATAAGGACTAAAGCCCAAGATTTATATACTTAATAGATGCAAGGCTTAGACTTAGCCTAGCATCTACGGGGGCATTTGTTGGCATCCTAATTATAGGGACTGTGAATTATTTGGCTAGATAATGATTAATTAATTTAGGCCCTTAAATTGAGGATATAGAGCCCATGGAGAAAAATTCTTAGCAGACCTTTGGGAGGATAGCTCAAATTATCAATTAAATTTAGAGACTTGTAGAAGGAAAGTTGAATTGTGAAGTGCTGCACATGGGACTAACAGACTGGTTGAGAAAATAGCGGCTACTAGCACATAACACAAAGGCTAAATCCAGCTTGGGGCAAAAGGAAAAGAAAGTGGCTTAGTGGAGAAGTGGAGCTGAAATCAAGGGAATCAATCACCTATCAAGAACTATAAAAGCAAGAAGACTCTACAAAGGTACCCCCCAAATAAAAAACAAACAGACAATCAATCAATCAATAACAGCAACAATCAACTTTCAAGCTTCTACAATTTTTATTTACTTTCAAATTGTCCAAGCCTCCGTGACTTTTATTTTACATCACTTGCAAATTATATCTCAAAATCCTTGTATTCAATATACTATTCAGTGCAGTAATACAAATTCAAAAAGTTCTAGAATCTTTGTATTCAATGTACTTTACAATGCAGTAATACAAAACTAAAAGTTACAAATTTCATATTTTCTTTTAGTATTTGCATGAGAATTGGTGAAGCTGTATCAGTGAACCCAGTTCCTTAAGAGACTAGCATCCTTTTGTCTCTTACATAGTTGTTTCGATTAAAAGTCAGGTACGAGTGAGACCCCTAAGAGTCTTTGGCATGTTCAACCTCAAATTTCAATTAAAAGGCAACCATCGACAATAATTATTTTGTCAACAATATTTTTGGCATGCCTAGTGGGATTACTTCTATAATTCTCACTATTGTCAGAATTCTTGACCAAATAATTATCAACACATACACACTGCTTTATGCTTCTAACCTCTTTTTAAAGCTCCCAAAACCCTATTTCTAAGCTTCCTAATCATCCTAAGCTCCCTAAACCCTATTTTTAAGTATCCTAATCTTTCCCAAATCATCCAAAACCCTATTCCTAAGCCTTCCAATCTTTCAAATCACCCAAAATCCTATTTTTTAAATCTCCTAATCAGGCAAAGGTGTGATTCAAGTCTTTCTCTTCAAGAAGAGTTTGTGCTAATCAAGAGTTCTTTTACTAAAAAGAGAGCTCATGCTATTCCAAAGCCGAGGTCGAACTTAGATCTAATGCCAAGTTATTCCCTATGTTCATTGTCATAGAAAACAAAAGGTAAAGTTCTTTCCTATTCCTTTTCAAATATGAATTTAATATTAGAATTCTCTCCCTAAGATCTAAATATGAAAAGACTATTTTTTCCTTAATTAAAATATAATCTAATTAACAAATCTTGAAGCCCTTAAAATCAATCAAAACATGATAACAAAGGCTACAACTTAACAACCCTTCCTTCATAAGAAGGAAGAACTGCATAAAGTTTGATTCCCATTTAAAGGGATACGCGAACATGCCATCTTTAAGGTATCAACTCTAATAAAATTAACAACTCTTCCTCCCTATCACCTTCTTCACATAGTTCAGGGCTAAAATCATTTTTCTTAAATGAAAATCAAAACCTTAGTTTTTTTTTCTTATTATTCTTTATTTTCTTTATTGTGTTTGTTTGGATTATTACTTTTTTCTTATTTTACTTGTTTAGATTAGATTTGAAGAATGTGCAATCTCCCTAAAACCCATAAAGGTTAGAGGATATATCCCTAAAGGTTAGAGGATATATCCCCTAAGTTTATCATTTTCATTTGTAATAGTTTTATCATTTTGATTTGTAATAGTTTTAAGTAGATTTCTTTTATATTGCTTTATTATTACTTAATATTTGCCATGTGTTGCGTGAATAATATCTCTCTCATGTATCATATTATATCTGTTTATACATATATAAAAACTTCTTTCTACAAAAGTTGTTTTGTGTTTAAGCCAAATTATAAATAGATCTTTTTCCTGAATTGTTAACTAAAACCTAATTCTCAAGCCCTCTTTGGTCACTTGTAAACTAGTGCATTTTCTTGGGATAAATTGTATAATTTTGTAGTCAATCAAATTGGGTTTTTCTTTTAAATTTTCCAAACAAAATAAAATTAAAGTGGCGACTTCTTTAATAAATTACAATTTACAAAAATACAATTTTCTAAACTCATAGTGAATTCCAATCATGATGTTTCTCCTAAAGAGCATTTCAAACCCTTAGCATATCAAACTAGTGCTTGAGCAAAGCCTCATAGTGCTAAGTTCTTTTGTGAGTGGTGAGAGAAAGATTAGTGATAGAGGGTGAGGTAGAGAAGGTGAGAGCTACGTGTTCGTTTTTTATGATTATGTGAGAGATAGAGAGAGTCTCTTAGGATTTTAGAGGGTGGGAGAGAGATGGTTAGCAGTAACTTCTTTTTCTCTTTTTAGTGGGTGTGCAAAAGAGGGAGAGAGGGTTTTGAGAGAACTGGGTAAGGGAGCTGGGTCCAGCTTTTGGGCTTTTTTTTTTTCTTGTATTATTATTATTAGTAGTAATAGCAGCAGCAGTAATTGTAGTAGTTTTCTTTTTTTCTCTTTTTCTTTTTCTTTTCTCATTTTTTTTATTTTCTTCTTTTTTTTCAAATATAAAGCACAAATTCCTTAATTTATTGAAAAATAATTTTCATTTATATGTACTTTCAAAATTTAATTTACAATTTAGTTCATAATAAAAATAAAGAAAATATAACTATACCCCTCTAAAAATTAAAGTAAAATAGAAAAACCTGCAAATTTAAAAAAAAAATCCTATTTTGAGATAAAAATTAAAGAAAAACATGAAAATGATAAAAAAATTTTAAAATTAAAATGATCATTAATTTACTAAAAAATTTTTAAAATTTAAAAACTTATTGGTCAAAATATAGTGTCTACACCTGCGAGAATTCCTGTTCCCAGTTAAATTTTGTGTCAATAAATTTATATATAGGTATAAAAATTCATGAATAATAAATGAAAAGTAAAAATAAATTTATTGAGCCTTTGACATTCTTGAAACCCATGTCCATCCCATTCTAAAATGAATTTCTATGATTTCCTTGTTAAGCTTGGGTTGCCAAAGGATAATTGGTCCAAACCATTTTTGTTTATCCAATGATAATTTCTTTATGATTATTGCCCTAACTTATATTCTTTTTGGAACTACACTATTCTTATATCTTTTGTTTAAACCAATAAACTGCTATTTCTATTGTCTGAGGTCCCCTTAATATATCCTAGAATCCTCTTCACAACATTTCAATGCTCTCTACTAGGATTTGCCATGTACCTACTAACTACTCCCACTATATGTATAATTGTGAACCCTCAAATTTGCACCTCCTGATTCGACTGCAGCTTGACACCTACTAGGAATAAGGCGCTACGCATATGGGTTAGCAGGCAGGGGTCAAGGGGGCAGCGCCCCTTGCGGGGTGTGGGGCAGCGCCCCGTAGAAAAATAAATTTCCTGAATCTTTTCACCTCCAGTGGACTGTCTTTCAATTACAAATCCACAGAATCAAGTAGAGCTTGAATCGGAGCTGAAATGGGCCTGAAACAGACTAAGCCGCGCGTGTGGCGCTGGGAGGCACATTTTTCGTGCCGCCCAGGAGGTGGCACGCATCCCGTGCCGCCAAAAAAAGGCCGTGCTGCCGGCACGGCATCAAAGTCATGCCGCCGGTATGGCGGCACGTCTGGCGTGCCGCCTGAACGGCCGGCGTGTTGGCCGTGCTGCCCCTGCCACCGGCGCTGCACCAGCGCTGCCGTTCATACCGCCGGCACCTCCTCTGTTAGCTCTATAAATAGGAGCCTCCTCCAGCCTCATTTGGCATGACTTCCAACGATTTTCAAGAGATTCTAAAGCATTCTAGAGCATTTCAAAGCGATCGGAGCAATTTCAAAGTATACTTTCGTTCTTATACTCACATATTTGCCGCTTCTAGATCCAGATTCCAAGCTTCCTTTGAATTCAAGGTGGAGTTGAGATCCGGAGCAAAACTAGTTCCATTTGTACGAAAGCCAAGAAAAGTGAAGGTATAATCCCTTTCCCATTTTAAAATTATAAATTCAGATCTAGAATTTTCTTTAGGTCTAAAACTGAAAAGATCTAAAAAAACTTATTAATTTAAGGATTAGAATTAAGTTAATAAGCAAACCAACACGTTTTTAAAACCCCTCCTTCATAAGAAGGGAGAACTGCGTGGGCTTTGATTCCTATTCAATAGGATACGCAGGCTGCCATTCTGAAGGGCATCAACTCCAAAATCTTTTTATCAATATTGTTTTCTTTTTTGCTTTGATTTTATTTGCATTGGTCCTTTATTTTGTGATTTTATTTTCAGTTTATTTTGGGGAATGTGTGCTTTTCCTAGTACCCATAAGGGCTAGAGGAAAGATCCCCTTTGTTTCATTTGTTTTGATATTGTAATAACTAAGTAGGATTTATCTTGCCTATTTATTTATTATTATCATTCCATCACATCATATATATATATATGTTCATTCATCATTATATTTTTGTTCATGCATACACAAAAATTCAATTTTAAGAGTTATTTTGCATTTCAAGCCAAGCTAAAGAAAATAATATTTTCTTAAATTGTGTAATTACCAAAACCTGATCCTCGAGCCCTCCTTGGTCACTCGTGAACTGGTGCACTTTTCAATTGGGATAAAAATCAAATTTTAGAGTCAATCGTGTTGGGTTTTCTTTAATTTTCCCAATTAAAATAAATAAATTAAAGTGCGACTCACTTTTCAACTTTCAAATCACACAAATCAATTTTCCGAACTCACTGCGAGTTCCAATCGTGGAGTTTCTCTCGAAGAGCATTTCGATCCCTCCGCGGATCGGACCGGTGCTTGGGCTAGGCCTCACAATAATGTCTGATTTTGTATAAATCATAGTGAACATTAAACTTCCCACTGCTGATGCATATAGTACTCAAGATATCTCCATCCTCTCTACTTCACTACTAGAACTCATACTGGAGGATAACTTGAAATTAACAGGAAGTGGGGTAGAAATTGACTTACCATCTTGCATGTTGAAGCGCCGTAAGATTTTCTTTAGATAATTCTTTTGAGAAAGCCAAATCTTCCTATTATTTCTATCTCGGTGAATTTGCATCCTTAAAATCTTATTTATCGGTCCTAAGTCCTTCATTTCAAACTCTCTAGCCAACTGAGCCTTCAAATCTTTGACATGATCTTTGTTGGGGCTTGCTACCAATATGTCATCTACATATAATAGTAAGATGATAAAATCATTTCTACCAAACCTCTTGACATATACACAAGGGTTTGCATTAAGTCTGTTATATCTAAGGCTCATGATGAAGGAATCAAATCTCTTATACCAACACCTCGGCGCCTGTTTGAGACCGTACAAAGATTTGTTCAACCTGCAAACCAAGTTCTCTTTTTCTTTTTCTTCATATATATTTCTTCTTCAAGATCTCCATGAATAAATGCAGTTTCTACATCTAATTGCTCTAAATGTAGGTCAAGAGTTGCACATATTGCTAGAAC
Source organism: Reutealis trisperma (assembly GCA_947687605.1). Taxonomy (NCBI): domain Eukaryota; kingdom Viridiplantae; phylum Streptophyta; class Magnoliopsida; order Malpighiales; family Euphorbiaceae; genus Reutealis; species Reutealis trisperma. Next base: position 8,520 of record CANTUT010000928.1, read on the forward strand.
TACTCGGACTGTATTAAGTCGAACCATAGGAGAAAATATCTCATTAAAATCAATCCCTTCTTTTTTAGCATACCTTTTTACAACCAGTCTTGCACGATACCGCTCCACTTGTTCATCACTATTTCATTTGATCTTGAAGACCCATTTATTTCTAATAGGCCTTTTCCTTATGGTAACGGCACAAGCTCCCAAGTCTTATTCTTATGAAGAGCTTCCATTTCCTCCTGCATTGCTTCCATCCACTGAGATGCATCTAAACTATTCATTGTTTCTTGTAGAGTTGATGGCTCCCCTTCTTTTGTTAGAAGACAGCATGCAACATTGCTCTCTATAAAATAATCAGACTGCCAGGCTGGTGTTTTTCTTTCATGATTTGACTATTGAACTTCTATAATTTTAGACTCAACTGGTTCTTGTTCCTCAATTTCTGGTATTACTTTAGAAGAATCCTTTGAATTAAACTCTTTTTCCACCTGTACTAGACCTTCGTTTGAACTGCTACTATCACTTTTCTCTTGCAGCTTTCCTTCTACAAATATCACATCTCTGCTAATGACAACCTTATGGGTAGTGGGATCCCATAGGCGATACCCTTTTACTCCATTAGCATAACCCAGAAATATGCATTTTCTGGATTTTAAATCTAACTTCGTAGTCTCTTAGGTGTTGCACATCACATACACAGGACTTATGAATATATGGAGACTTGAATAATCAACTAGCTTTCCCGTCCACATCTCCATCGGTGTTTTCAACTCAATTGCAATTGATGGTGATCGATTGATCACATAACAAGCAGTGTTGACTGCTTCTATCCAAAATATTTTTTCTAGACCTGCAGCTCTCAACATGACCCTTGTTCTTTCCAATAAGATTATGTTCATCAGCTCTACCACTCCATTTTGTTGAGGAGTATATGTTATAGTGAACTGTCTCTTAATGTCTTCTTGATTACAAAAGTCAGCAAACTCATTGCTAGTATATTCTCCTCCATTATCTGTCCTAAAAAACTTGATCTTTTCCCTAAATTGAAGTTCCACCTGCTCTTTGAATGCTTTGAAAACTGAAAACACATCTCCCTTGCCCTTAATAGGAAACACCCAACATCTCCTTAAATAATTATCTATAAAGGACACAAAGTACTTCGTTGCTTCCAGGGATGTAACTGATGCTTGCCATACTTTAGAGTGAACCAATTCTAGAACTTTCTTGCTTCTAGAATTTGATATGTTGAATTTTATTCTATGCTGTTTGCTTGTAACACAATGCTCACAAAAGGGTAAGGACACTTTTATGAGTCCCGAAAGTAGATTTTTCTCTACAAGAATTTTCATTCCTTATTTAGACATATGCACAAGTTTGTAATGCCACATCATTCCAGATTTGTCATTCAAACTACTTGAAGCAACAGATGCTTCTCCTTTCTGCATAGACTTTCCTATCACTATATACAAGTTTGCAACCTTTTTCTGTCCTTTCATAAGTACAAGCGCACCATGAATTATTTTGTTAATCCCATTCTAGGTTTCAATTCTACACCTAAGATCATCCAGTTGTCCTTCAGACAATAGATTCTTCTGCGAGCCCTCCATATATTGCACGTTTTGAATAGTGTGAATTGTACCATCATAAATCTATAGCTTGATGGTTCCAATACTGACAATCTTCAAGGTATGATTATCAACTGTGTATACAGATTGTCCTGAGATAGGTTCATAATGATAGAACCACTCTCTCTGAGAGGTCATATGAAATGAGGCTCTAGAGTCAATGAGCCATACATCAGCAAATCTTTTTTTGCCTTCTGAAGTCGTCGCTGCTTCATAACACAAAGTTTCACCTTCATTTGAGGTAGATGCTACTTTTCCATGAGGACTAGAATTTTTATTTAAACTCCAGCAATCCTTCTTCAGGTGACCCTTCTTATCATAATGGTAGTGTGAGGCCTTGCTCGAGCACCTGGTCTGATCCGCTAAAGAGAATAAAAAATGCCCATTTGAAATAAACATCACGATTGGAACCTGCTATGAGTTCAGAAAAATTGTATTTGGTAAATTGTTATTTGTAAAAGGAGTCGCCACTTTAATTTTGTTCATTTTTAGTTAGGAAAATTAAAGGAAAAATCCAATTTAGTTGACTCTAAAATTATACCATTTATCCCAAGGAAAAGCACTAATCCTTGAATGACTAAAGAGAGTTCGGGGACTAGGTTTTGGTTAAAACAATAAAAAATTAGTTTGGCTTAAATACAAAATAGCTTGAATAAAAAAGAAGTTTTCATATATGCATGAATAGATATAATATGATGCATGAAACAAATATTCCTCATGAAATGCATGGCAATATGAAATAATGAAAATTACAAAACAGAAAAGTAAAGGAAAACTATTTAGAACTATTAAAAGTCAAAATATCAAAACAGAGGATCTTTCCTCTAGCCCTTATGGGTTCTAGGAAAAGCACACATTCCCCAAATATAATATAAATAACTAAAATAAGAAAGAGAGCATTAAAATAATTATAATAAAAAGAACTATAACTTCGATTTTTATTTAAGAAAAAGTAATTTAAATCCTAAACTATGTGAAGAAGGTGATAAAGAGAAGAAGTTGTTAATTTTAGTGGAGTTGAATGCCTTAGAGACGGCAAGCCTGCGTATCCCTTTGAATGGGAATCAAACTCCACGTAGTTCTTCCTTCTTGCGAAGGAAGGGTTATTGCCTTTGTTATTATGTTTTGATTGATTTTAAAGGGCTTAGAGCTTTGTTAATTAGGTCAGATTTTAATTAGCAAAAATGAGATCTTTTCAAATTTAGATCTTGAAATTGAAATTGAAAAGGAAAAGGAAAGAACTTTTACCTTTGGCTTCAGTCGACGAGGGATGTAAGGAGCAACCTTAGTACCGGATCTAAGTTCCACCTTAGCCTAGGGATATCACAAGCACTCCTTTTGGAAGAAAGACTCTTGAACAGCGCGAACACCTTTGCTTGAGACTTGGATCACAACTTTGCTTGAAAACCATGAATTCCCTTTGAAAGAAATGGCTTGAGTTAAACCTTTTCTTGATTAGGAAACTTGAGAATAGAACTTGAGATGATTAGGAGGCTTGTGAATGAGGTTTTGAGATGATTAGGAAATTTATGAATGAGGTTTTATGTGATGGAGGAGGTTTTTGGAATGAGATTTTAGATATTTGAAGGTTTAGGAAGAGGGTTTTGATGAGTGAAAAGCTTAGAAATATGGTTTAGAAAGCTTTATGGAGAGCATAGAAGCATGTAATTGTGTGTTTTTAGCTATTATGAGGTGTAAGGTATTTATAGGAGAAGTTTGAGGCTAAAAATTAACAGTTTTCGGGTAGGACTCTGAAAAGGACTCGGTGCGGTAACCGCAGAGAGCTTTACAGTTATCACAGTGCTAGCTGTGGTAGCCAATTGGCTACCGCAGGGGCCTCTGTGGTAACCGCAGAGGCTCGCATTCCATTTTTTGACCTGTTCTTCTCCGTCTTTGATCCGATTTGAGCCTAGTCTGATTCTATGCATTAGTGATCAAATGCGGTCATTTAAAGGTGTACAATAGAGGGTTCACAGCTACCTCCTTATTAGATTTGGCCGGACAGGAGGCCAAGTCAGATAAGTGTGAACCAGGGAAATTCTAGAAGTTTTCAGATGACTGAGATCTTGGTCAGCTTTAAGACTTATGTCGAGGTGCCATGTCTATTTTTGGGCTTTTTTGAATTCTTTTGGACTGTTTTCCAATTTTTCTGGACATTTTAAATTTCTAAACTTTCTGCAATTACGAAAGATTCTAGACTCCGATTGAGTTGCTTTCTATTCTAAGGCACAAATAAAAATCTTGCAGATTTGTTTGTTTGGAAAGAATTGAATTCTGACTTGAAATAGATTTGTTATGGTGAAATCTGGCAACTTAGTTATGCGAACTGAAAGGAGATGATGAGGTGGGGCCCACAGTTTCTTTTATAAATACCTCTCCTTTCTCCATTCATCTTCACCACTTTCCATTTCATCTCTCTCTCTCTACTTAGACTCTATCTCTCTAAAAGTCTTTAATCAAGATGGCTTCCTTGAGTTTAAGGCATGTGAGAAGCTACTCAGCGCCCTTAGGTGATGCAAATCCCGAGGTTCTGTTGCAAGAGCCTAGAGATCATGCAAGCTTTACTAGCAGTATGGAGGTATTTATTTTCTTTCCTGCACTTGAGTTAGTTCTATACAAGCAATAATATGATGCAGTATGGTTCATTATGCAGTGATGATTTTTTTTTTTATAATGATGCTTTATGATAATTAAGAAGAAATAAAAAATAAAATAAATAAAATAGAAAAAAGTGAAGAAAACTCTAGTTTCTTATGCATGCAAAAATTTATTTTCTGTGCATTTCATGTGAAGTCATGTGATCTGAGATTGAGATGAGGTAGAGGTAACCTAGTGAGGGTTTCTACTTACCTGAATCGCCATCCTGATGTGCGAGCTATGATCAAGCCTTCTGGTTTGCTCAGTCTGCTAGACTTGGAGTGTTCTTATGAGGGCGATTGTGCCTTGTTGAGGGCTTTAATAGAGACGTGGTGGGAAACCACTTTTCATTTCCCATGTGGGGAGTTGACGGTGACTCCTATGGATCTTCGTTTGCTTGTTGGTTTGCCTTTCCGTCATCGGGCTTTAGACTTTTACGATTCCTGGACCACATTGGATAGTCAAAGGATGACTGAGCTACTAGGTTTTGACCCTCCTCGCACTGATGTTCATGTGTCAAGAGTCTAGCTTCATAACCGGATTAGCGATCTAGATTAATATGGGGGCTACACCACTGAGCAGGCAGCTCATTTGTACCTTATGATGATCTTGGGTTGTTCCATCTTTCACACAAGGCGAGACACCATTGACTTCAGCATCTTAGCTTCACTAGAGGACCTGACCTAGATTTATGAGTATGATTGGGGAGGTGCTACTTTGTGTGTGATATATAGAGAGATGTCTGATCTCTCCTGAAACACCTTCTCCAGCCTAAGTGGTACTCATGTTATTTGGGAGGTGAGCATGCATTCTTTTCTCATTTTTGCTTTATGTATTGTACTTCATTATTATCTTGACTAACTACTATCTATTTTGCAGTATTGGGCTTACGAATACTTTTCTTGGGTATCTCCACCCTTAAGGAATTCGATTCCTGACAGAGTGCCTTGGGGGTACTTATGGAGTTATAGTAACCATAGTCGCTTCAACAGGATGGGTTTTGCTAGTTTTCAGACCCATTTCAGCCAGTTGGGTGTACACCAGGTATTTGTCTTGCTAGTTGGCTTTCTGTTACTTTTAATTGCTTTGGACTTACTTTCTGTTTTGTAGGTCTAGTGGAATACCTATCATGATCGCTTGCCATTGTCAATGATAGAGTGGATGGGTTCCAACTATGTGCTTTCCTCATGTAGACTACTTCTCTGCTTTAGGGATGAGAGAAGATATTACCTTAGGGAAAGAGTCAGAGGGCAGATTACTGGTGATAGGGTTGTGCCTTTGCCTCTCCCAGCTGATATGAGACATGGATCGAGTATTGTAGATGATGAGGCGTTGTTGGCAAGCCTCCCTTATGATCATTTCTTAGATTACGATGCAGATTATGACCACTTCTGCCATTGGTATTATCCCTAGGAGGGATTCTGCTTTTGATCCTAGGAGATCGACTGCTAATTCCTCTTAGACCCCTTCGGTGAGGGATCCTTTGAATAGAGTAGAGCCTTCTAGGGTTACTCCTGCCCCCACTACTACTATTCATGACCCTGGAGTAGCTTCAGGATCATTTAGTGGTGACATTTGGCATCAGAGTCTATAGCCTTCTACATGTTATCAGTACTTTTCTGTTGAGCAAGGGCAGCTGGTTGAGTATGATTCTTCTATAGTGGGGCCATTTAGATGGCCTGAGGTTCCAGTCGATACTTTTGAGGTAGGTTGTCCTGATTCTACCATGACTTTAGATTCTTACTCAGTCGCTTAACTTTCTTTATCTTGTAAGTGCCTATGGATTGGGCTCGTAAGGCCCAGAGGGTGATAGGTCATTTGACTGCTACTCTGTCATCTACTTTGACTCGAGCGGAGCTAGGAGGTAGCAGAGATGCTGGTAGAGGTAGAGGTAGAGGTGCTAGTGGCTATGAGGGGGATGAGTCTCCACGTGAGCAGAGGAGGGAGAGGTGCAGACACCGTTAGACACTCTGTTTTTCCTTCCTTTGAGTTGTTAGTCTTATGGATGATATGTATGGATGTAATGGATGTTCTTCCTAGTGTGATGTTATGACATGTATGGATGTTTTCTAAAATGTGATGCTATGATATGTATAGACATTTTTTCCTAAATATGATGTCATGAACAGTTTTACTTATTATGAGATGTACTTCTATCTTGATCATGTATGTATACATAAATGCAGTTCCTAAATTTAACTAAAATAAGGCTCTTTTTTTTTTTTTTTTTAGCTAAGAAGTCTTGCCGTAGCTCCAAATTTGCAGGGTGGAGGTGGAAAAAGCATTGCGTCAATATAGAGGATTTTATGATTACCTCAAAAGGACTGCAGCAACCGCAAGTGCCCCTATGGTAGCCAAAATAGATACCATAGAGGGCTTGCGACAATCGCAGGGAGGGTTGTGGTTATCATAGCCCAGGTACGGCAACTGCAGCGGGTTCCATCTTTGATGTTGATTTTCTTAGTTTTCTGCTATTTATAGGCTCTTCCACTCCTTAAAACTTCATTCTATTAACCATTGAACACTGTTCAATACTTTTAAGCATCTTGCTTTACTCTTTTCTTAAAATTTTCCTCTAAAACTCTTTTCTCAATGGAGCCATATTTCAGTCATGCGATGTTCTTATGGTGCAAGAATCTCACTAAAGTGGAGAGAATAAATTTAGGAAGATATGGAGTAAGTGCCATGCCCACTTTGAGGAGAGTGAAAATTGACTGGGATTTTTTGCATGCCTGTATACGCTTTTGAGATCTTGCTGCCCATGTCTTCAAGTTTGGGGCAAGTATGGAAGAAATGTGTCATACTTTCGAGGAATTTTCTATATTGCCCGGATCTGATCCTGAGGCTCTTTTGGCTACTCCTATCGAGAGAGTGGGATATTTCAACTTCTTTAGAAGACTTTTGGATCTTAGTGAAGAAGTGGCTAGTCCCATAGTGGTGGAGGATTGGGTGGATTTAACTGCTGTAGTTGCAGAATTTCATGATCCCAAAGGCTTTGAGGATGATAAGTGGTTTCATTTGAGGATGCGGGCTCTTTCTTTTTGTTTGACTGCTGGATATATCTTCGTTAGCCCCACTAGTTAGGGTGATGCTAGGTTGCTAATTTGATCCCTCAGATGGGAGAGGGAAGATCTACTGCTACCATTGTCCTTGCTGAGACTATTATGAGTCTGGATAGGGCATATGATTCAAGTGATCGATGGACTGTCAGTCCCCTTATCCTTCAGATTTGGTTAAGAGACCATCTTCGGATAGTGGCTCCTCCTGTTAAGGTGGATTACTCTGCTTCCTGGTATAGGACCCATACTATTGTGATAAAAAAAGACTCTGAAAGGGAGTGGCTTAAATGGCTTCTTGAGTTGGATTCTGATGAATTGCTTTAGAGATGTGAGTGGTATAAGATAAATCGGTTCATGCACCAAATGGGCCATAGACAAGGCGTGCCCCCAAATGGTGCTTTGTTCCAGTTTGTCCTTGTTACTGAAATTGTAGCCTGAGCCATTAGGAATGGATGGGCGAGAGGTTTTCATGCTGTTCATCCTTCTTTCTCATTATTATGACAAGACTTTGGAGTATATCGATTGGTGGATAGCAAACTCATGGCGGTTTGAGAAAGCTAGGAGAGCTGCAATGATTGAGGAGATAGAGGAGAAAGAAGATAAGAGTCATGATTGACCTTTTGTTTCATTTTTGTTATGCTTTCTAGGAAGACTTTTGGCTTGTAAGATTGGTTTGATGGTTTATGTCTTTTATTTTCTTTTTCAATGTTCCAAAGATTAAATAAGACAAATGAGACATCCTTTTTTTTTTTTTTTTTTTTTGAGATGCAAATAAGAGCCAAACAAATGTGTAGCACATAATGAAATTTTATTGATGATTTGGACCGAACCCACATGGATTGCCTACGTATCTCCTTACAACAATTTCATCATCATCATCATTTTTTTTCTTTTATGGAGAATCAGGTCCACGTAGTTTTTGTTTTTACATGGATGCAAATGCAATGCATGAATTACAAGGATGCTTATGCAAAATATATCTTGAACTGATCCAGATTGCATGGACTTGAAAACTCTATGCCGTCCAAATCCATTAAGATAGCTGCTCTTCCGAATAAGACCTTCTTTAGCACAAATGGGCCACTCCAATTGGGTCTCAATTTTCCCCTTAGATCATGAACAGGTGCTCTGGTTTCCTTTAAAACAAGGTTACTTTCTTGTAGCCCTCTGTCTCTAACCTTTTTATTGAAATGCCTTGCCAATTTTTGCTGGTAACCTTGAATTCGATACAAGGCATCCATCCTTTTCTCATTAATGGCATTAAGCTGTTCATGGTAGCCTTTTGCCTATTCTACTTCATCCAACTGGCTCTCTTTCATGATCCGAGCTGATTTTATTTCTAATTTGATTGAGAGGACTGCTTCCATTTCTTACACCAAGGAGTATGGTGTAGCGCCGGTTGAAGTCTGTACTGACGTTCTGTATCCCCATAAAGCATAAGTTAGATGTAAATGCCAATCTTTATAATTATCAGCCATCTTTTGAAGTATGTTCTTGAGAGTCTTATTTGCGGCTTCTACTGCACCATTTGTCTGAGGCCTATAAGGAGAAGACCTGTGGTGTTGGATTTTCTCCTTTTTCAGTAGCTGGGTGACTTCTTTTTGGAAATGGGATCCATTGTCAGTGATTATTTCAAATGGGACTTCATACCTATAAAGGATGTTGGTACGAATAAATTGAGCTACTCGTTTGGAATCTAACATTTGGTAGGGTGCAGCTTTAACCCATTTGGAGAAGTAATCAATTGCCACTAGGATCTATTCATATTTGCCTGAGGATTTTGGGCTTATCTTCCCAATGACGTTAAAAAGCAGCAAATGGCCAAAGCATGGTGATTAGTGATAAAGGTACAGGAGGTTGCTTCTGAAGCTTAGCATAAACTTGGCATTTATGGCATTTTTGCATGTACTTGGCACAATCCTCATTCATGGTAAGCCAAAAGTATCCTTGGTTTGTGATTTTGGGGGCCAAAGCAATACCATTCATGTGTGGGCCTTCATCACCGCCATGCATCTATTTCATGATCAGTGACACATCTTAGGTGGATATTATCCCAAGTCCGTTTGTAGAGCACATCCCCATTTGGAAAGAATCCCTTAGACAACTGCCTCAGAGTCCTCTTTTCTATTTTAGAGGCCCCTTCAGGATAAAGCCCATTCTTAATATAATTGAAAATATCCCAAAACCATGGCTTGCTATCAACGACTTGCATATTCAGGCAATGAGTTATGCACCCTGGTTCATGCTTCACTTCAATTGTGATTAGTCTAATTATGAAGCCATAGCTTATGTCGAGCATCGAGGTGAGTGTCGCTAATGCATCAACGAATCTATTTTTTATTCTTAGGAGATAATGGAAGGATAATTCATAGAAGTTGGTTGCCAATTCATCTAAGCATTTGTGGTAAGGAACCAAACGCTCTTCTCTGATTTTCCATTTTCCTAAAGCTTGGGACATTATCAGATTCGAGTCTCCATAAATCTCAAGGTGCTTGATTTGGAGCCTTATTGCTGCTTCAAGGCCATAAATGCATGCCTCGTACTCTGCCTTATTACTTGTTACTTCAAAGTTTAGCTTGATGGCTATAGGTATGTTTTCCCTACTTGGTGTAATGAACACAATGCCAGTGCCATACCCTTTGTTATTTAATGCCCCATCAAAGCAAAGCTTCCAAACTTCATTGCTAATCATTAGGATATCCTCATCGGGGAATTCAGGCTCAGTCCATTCATCATCTATTGGGGCCGCAGCTAATTGGTCTGCTACTATGCTTCCTTTGATTGCTTTGCGCTGTACATATTTGAGATCATATGCTGCCAACACTACCATCCATCTTGCCATCTTACTGTCAAGAACCAGTTTCTCCATAAGGAATTTCAAAGGGCTCTTATCAGCAAGAATATGAGTTGTATAGGAACTAAGATAATGTTGCAGTTTATGGCAAAGTCACACAAAGGAAAGGCATAGCTTTTCTATATAGCCATATTGGAGTTCATGGGACAGCATTCTTTTGCTCAAGTAGTAGATGGCATTTTCCTTATTAGAGTCAAGGGCATTCTGGGCGAGCATTGCCCCCATTGCTTCATTAGTCACAGATAAGTAGAGCAGCAGCGATTTCCCAGGCCTAGGAGGTTGCAGCACTGGTGGGTTTAGCAAATATTGTTTGATTTGATCAAAGGCCTTTTGGCATTCTTCATTCCATTGCTTTGAGACTCATTTTCTAAGTAACTTGAAGATGGGCCCACATACATCAGCCAATTGATTGATGAATCGATTAATGTATTGGAGTCATCCGAGGAAACCTCTGATCTCCTTTTTTGTTTTAGGAGGTGGCATTTCTAAAATTGCCTTTGATTTTACAGGGTTGACCTCTATACCTTTCTTGCTGACCATATGGCCTAGGAATACCCCAAATGAAGCACCAAAAGTACACTTAGCAGGATTGAGTTTAAGATTATATTGGCGAAGTCTAAGGAAGAATTGCCTTAAAGCTTCCAAGTGTTCTTCAATAGTACTGCCCTTAACCACCATATCATACATATACTTCAATCTCTTTGTGCATCATGTCATGGAAGATTATGGTTGCCATCCTTTGGTATGTTGCCCTCGCATTTTTAAATCCAAACGGCATAACTCTATAACAATAGGTACCCTATTCGGTGATGAAGGCCATTTTTTCCTTATCAGGGGGGTAAAACATTATTTGATTGTATCCCACAGCCAGATCGGTTAAAAAAACCATTTCGGATCCTTCCATCCAGTCCACTAGAAGGTTAATATAAGGCAAAGGAAAGTCATCTTTTAGACAAGTCTTGTTCAAATCTTTATAATCCACACACATTCTAACTCTACCATCTTTCTTAGGAACCAGCACAATGTTGGTAAGCCAAAAGGGGTAGCTAATGGGCTCAATGAAGTTATAGTCCAGTAGCTTCATAATTTCTTCTTTAATTGGTATGGACCATTCGGCTTTGAGTCTTCGCAATTTCTATTTGATTAACTCGGAATTAGGGTAGATTGGAATTTTATGAACAACTATACTTGGATCTAAACCCGTCATGTCCTTAGGATGCCATGCGAAACAATCTTAAAATTCTTTGATTTTTTCCTCTGTTTGACCCCTATTTATGCATGCAGATGCTATGAATGTAGTTTTTGGACTATCATGTGTGCCAGCATTTATTGGCTCTTTGATTGCATCATCTTTTATTTCATTTATTTCATTTTTTTGATGTGATGTCTCATTTAAGTCAGATTTAAAATTTGGAACATTAAAGAAAAATGAAGACACGGGCTCATAAGAGGAAAGGGCAGATTTTTTATTGAATTCGAACATGAATAAGTCTAGTTTACATCAAACTCAACTACATTATTATCACTAAGAACAGAAGAAACTGAAGACACAGACTCTAACTCTGATTAGGACTCTGACTCGGACTCTAACTCAGACTGGGATCGAAACTCTGTCTCAATTGATGGAATGGGCTCTCCTCAAAATACCAATTATTCAGCTCAGTCTTGTTTGGTTGGATTAGGGTGGATGGGTCAGGTTCCTCCCCCTCTAAAGTAAGCATAAAGACTTCATCAAAGAGACTTGCCTTCATGTTCTCCTCCCAATTTTGACTTAGCATGAATATGGGCTCATAATCCTCTAGTGAAAGCCTGACATCAAAGAAAATTTCAAAACCAGGAATTAATTTTCCAGTGATAAGACAGATCCAGGGTTTGGGAAAGCCACATTAAGGAACTGTGTCACCTTCTTTTACAAAATATCCATTGAGGGTTTTGAAATAAGGGCGTATAGGCTAGTCATAAGCCTCACCTCGTTTAAGGGTTGCTGCTCTTTCCTTGGCCCGTTCCTCTATTTCCATCAGATCCTCCTCAGTAGACTCATATCCTAGCCCAAACAGTGGCATTGCAACTAGATAGTCCATAAAGGACTTTAAGCCTTGCTGATTTCTTCCAAGACCTTCTTCACCCTCAAGGAACTGGATGAAAGAGAAGCCTGAGAGAGGGTAAGTGGATAATTTAGGTTGAATTTTTAAAATGGGCACAAGGTTTAGAGTGTCAACCTTGTCATACATGTCCCCTTTCATGGTAACAATCCCTTTCCCATAAGGAAATTTGACTTTCTGATGTAGTGATGAAGGGATTGCCTTAGCTTGATGAATCCAAGGTCTTCCAAGAAGTAGGTTAAAATAAGTAGGAACATTAATTACTTGGAAGGGAATGGAAAAGGCTGTGGGTCCGATAGTGACAATGCAATGTAACAACCCCAAGTACTTCCCTCTTAGTATTATCATAGGCCCTCACTATTTGATCAGAAGGGGTGAAGTCTGTTACTTCCAGGCCTAGACAACTAGTCACTTTTAAGGTACACACATTCAGTGCAGAGCCATTGTCGATTAGAACCATGGGCACGGTTTTTCCTTGAGTTATCAATGTTATATAGAGGGCATTGTTATGGTCTGAGTCCCCTCTTAGCAAATCATTATCTCCAAATGATATTGAAACTCCCTTAACAGCACTAATGATTGAAGCCACACGATTCTCGGGGGTGATATAAATAGGAGTTTGACATTGATTTAGTGCCTTGCAAAGAGCTTGGCGATGAGGATATGAGGATTGGATCAAACTCTAGATTGAAATATTTGCTTAAGTCTTTTTTAACTGCTTGAGTATGGGGTCTTCATCAGGTTCAAGACTCTTTTTTATGTTGTTAAATGGTGGAGGGATGGATTGAGTGTTTTGGATTGGTGGGTTTGGATTTTGGATGATTCTGCCACTTCGAGTGATGGCATCAATCTCGTCAAGTAAATTGACGAGGTCTAACACACAACAGTAGTTAACAGTTGATTCTATCAATAAGACAGGATCAACTCCTTTATGAAGAGTAATTGCATTCATGTATGGTTGGGTAAGGGGTTGGTGGTGATGTTAGGTCTGGGTTTAGGTGGTAAGAGGTCGTTTGAATCGATTAGATCTTGGATCTTGTGTCTTAAGGCTTTGCATGCGTCAGTCTTATGCCTTGGCCCTTGGTGGTAATCACATCTTTCATTTAGGTTGTGGTTTTTGGGTAATGGGTTAGGGACAGGTCCATGTTCGAAAGGTTGCACCATTATTGCCTCAAGCAATTTCTTGTAAATGATGCTCATAGGTACACCCCCTAGATCAGAGAATTGGTGCCTTTCAATCTTGAGTGGCTTCTTAATTGCGATGGCATTTACTTCCCCTCCTTTCTGATTCGTCGAGGAAGTTACATTTCCTTGATGTGCCGCTTTCTTCTATCTTGACCCAAATGCAGATTCTTCTTTTATGTGCCCACTTTGGATTAGATCTTCAATCTTAGAGGTAGTGGAAATCAGGGCTTTAAAGTTAGGCAAGTATTGAGTAAGCAGTCTATCTTGATAAACTAGGAGGAGTTTCTTAACAATAATATCAATTTGTTTATGCTCGGGAGGTCGGTTCACCATTTGGGTAGCCTTTTTCCTCCACCTCATAAGGAATGAAGAGAAGGATTCTTTTGCATACTGTTTGGTAGTTTCAATGTCTCTTCTTGTTACATTGACCTCAATGATGTAGTGATACTGCTGGACAAAGATATTGCAGATGTCATCCCAAGTCTGTTTTTTAGCCACATCCAAGTCTACAAATCACTTCACAGCTGTATCAATCTACATCGACCTCAATGATGTAGTGATACTGCTGGACAAAGATATTGCAGATGTCATCCCAGGTCTATTTTTTAGCCACATCCAAGTCTACAAATCACATCACAGCTGTATCAGTCAAAGATTATTAGAATAATTGAGCAAGGAGCTCATTATCCACTCCCAAAGGATGCATGGGCCCCACATATACTTTGAGATGGGTTTTAGGGCAGGTAGTTCCATCAAATTTATCAATATTTGGCATTTTAAACTTAGGAGGTACCCTTGCATTAGGAAACAGACTGAGGGAGCTTGTGTCAACCATGTCTTCCCTCTTCTTTAAGTTCTTAAGCATCTTTTCCATAACTTCAATCTTATCCATGAATACCTTCAACTTAGGGTTAATTTCTTTTCCTTAGGAAGAACCAGCTGGAGGGGAGATGGATGTGGTGTTGTGCACTAGTAGCTCAATGGGCACTAGTTGAAAAAGTGGGTGGTTTTGAGAGCAGATGGTGATGGAATGGTTTCAACCGTGGCCTTTTCTTTGTCTTTTAAGTCAAATTTGGAAGGAGACCCCTAAAAATAGGATACGAGGTGGATTTTGAATTTGCTGGGTCTGGATCAGTCACACTCTGGTTTATGGTGGTCCGGCCTATCATTTCTTCGACATCTTCCATAATGATCCTCCTTTGATTTTGAAGTAGTTTTTGGAAACGAGCTTCTTGCCTTTTAAGTATTTCCTCTTGTTGTTCAGTGAACCTAGCAAAGAGCCCATTAATCAAGTCGTCAACTCCATCAATAGCAGCAACTTCTTTCCCTAATCCAGTTGACATCTCTTGAACCTTTAGATGAAAAAGATGAAGCTAGGTCAGTTTTTAGCTTTGGTGAATATAAGGACAAGGTGAGATCATGAAATCCTAATCACAGCAGTAGGATAAGGATGAAGGTACCATGGGTAAACATGGGTTTAGGAATTTGATATGGGTTTGTATAGGGACTAGCAGTGTTTGGGTGGTTTTTCAGATTTTCCACTTTAGTAGGATTCTTGCATGATGCATGCATGTATGCATGAATGAAAAAAGGTTTTATGATAATGACATACCAAGTTTAGCATTATGGTACATTCAATCCTAAAGGAAGGTTCTATGGGTCATTACATGAAAAGGTAAGCGTGGTTTGAAGGGAACCCATCACACTAGAGATGTGATATACCTAACCACATGTGAGTCAAGGAGCCTCGCGTGGGTCCAACAGTACGTGTATACTTGTTACACCTCTAAAAGGATTAGAGGATACATTGTAGGCTAGATGATTTCAATATCGGCAAGCAGACCTAAAGAAGGTTGCACACTCGATATTACTTTCTATCCTTTGTTTTCCTAAGAAACTAATGTTTTGGACAAGGAGCCCAACGTAGTGATGCGTGAAAAAGCCATTTTGTAATAAAAGCCAAACTTTTATTTTACCAAGAGTAGTCTACTTTATCCTTTATTTAAAAAAGAGATTTTAAAGTCCCCAGTGGAGTCGTCAACTGTGAGGCCTCACCCGAGCACCCGGTCCGATCCACTAAAGGGAATCAAAAATGCCCATTTGGGAGAAATATCACGATTGAAACCCGCTATGAGTTCAGAAAAATTGTATTTTGCAAATTGTTATTTGTAAAAGGAGTCGCCACTTTAATTTTGTTCATTTTTAGTTGGGAAAATTAAAGGAAAAACCCAATTTGGTTGACTCCAAAATTATACCATTTATCCCAAGGAAAAACACTAATCCTTAAATGACCAAAGAGGGTTCGGGGACTAGGTTTTGGTTAAAACAATAAAAAATTAGTTTGGCTTCATTACAAAATAGTTTTTATAAAAAAGAAGTTTTCATGTATCCATGAATAGATATAATATGATGCATGAAACAAATATTACTCATGAAATGCATGGCAATATAAAATAATGACAATTACAAAATAGAAAAGTAAAGGAAAACTATTTAGAACTATTACAAGTCAAAATATCGAAACAAGGAATCTTTCCTCTAGCCCTTATAGGTTCTAGGAAAAGCACACATTCCCCAAATATAATCTAAACAACTGAAATAAGAAAGAGAGCATTAAAACAATTATAATAAAAAGAACTAAAACTTTGATTTTTATTTAAGAAAAAGTAATTTAAATCCTAAACTATGTGAAGAAGGTGATAAAGAGAAGAAGTTATTAATTTCAGTGGAGTTGAATGCCTTAGAGACGATAAGCCTGCGTATCCCTTTGAATGGGAATCAAACCCCACACAGTTCTTCCTTCTTGCGAAGGAGAGATTCTTACGTCATTGCCTTTGTTATCATGTTTTGATTGATTTTAAAGGGCTTAGAGATTTGTTAATTAAGTTAGATTTTTATAAATTAGATTTTTTCATATTTAGATCTTGAAATTGAAATTGAAAAGGAAAAGGAAAGAACTTTTACCTTTGGCTTCCATCAGCGAGGGACGTAGGGAGCAAGTTTAGCACCGGATCTATTTCCACCTTAGCCTAGGTATATCACGAGCACTCCTTTTGGAAGAAGGACTCTTGAATAGCGCGAACACCATTGCTTGAGACTTGGATCACAACTTTGCTTGAAAACCATGAATTCCCTTTGAAAGAAATGGCTTGAGTTAAACCTTTTCTTGATTAGAAAACTTGAGAATAGAACTTGAGATGATTAGGAGCCTTGTGAATGAGGTTTTGAGATGATTAGGAAACTTATGAATGAGGTTTTATGTGATGGAGGAGGTTTTTGGAATGAGATTTTAGATATTTGAAGGTTTAGGAAGAGGATTTTGATGAGTGAAAAGCTTAGAAATATGGTTTAAAAAGCTTTATGGAGAGCATAGAAGCATGTAATTGTGTGTTTTTAGCTATTATGAGGTGCAAGGTATTTATATGAGAAGTTTGAGGCTAAAAATTAACAGTTTTCGGGTAGGACTCTAAAAAGGACTCAGTGCGGTAACCGCAGAGAGCTCTGTGGTTATCACAGTGCTAGCTGCAGTAGCCAATTGGCTACCACAGGGGCCTCTGCGGTAACCAAAGCCGGCTGCGAGTTACCGCAGTGGGCCTCGGGTTGCCGCATTCCATTTTTCAGTTCGTTCTTCTCCGTCTTTAATCTAATTTGAGCCTAGTCTAATTTTATGCATTCGTGATCAAATGCCGGTCATTTGAAGGTACAAAATAGAGGGTTCATAGGTAGCACTTCATGTTCTTCTTACTTCTTGATTTGGACCTACCATGATTTTGGCTCCCACTTGAGCCATGTTCCATTGATCTCCCTCTCATCACTGTCAATGCCTCTGCTTGATGTGAACTAGCTAATCTGTCTTTCTTATTTTTGCGTCGATTTTCTTCTTCAAGAATAGCAGCTGCCATGTCATCGAAAACTAGATTGTCCATAAGAATATTATTTATAAAATTAATGATGAGTTGATCATATGAATCTAGTAGACTTTGATGTAGAATTTTAGCACGCTCTTGTGAATTTACTGTATATCCCAACGATGTGAGTTGGGAAAATAGCGTATTCATCATATTGATGTGCTCTGTCACTGAAGTAGATTCTGACATCCGAAGAGTGTAAAATTTCCTTTTAAAGAAAATTTTGTTGTGGAGTGACTTGGCCTCGTACATTTTTGTGAGATTATCCTAAATCTCATTTGCTGCTTTTTTCTCTTCTATGCTAGACAATATCTCATCTGCAACTGCCAGATGAAGATTTGCAATAGCATTCCCATCCATCTCATTCCATTTGTTATCATCTGTGATCTCCATCAGCCTATCGCTGATGGCCACCAGGTAATTATCTTTTCTCAAGATAGCCTTCATTTTTAATTTTCACAGTGAAAAATTTCTCCCGTTAAACTTTTCAATC
Organism: Reutealis trisperma; assembly: GCA_947687605.1. Classification (NCBI taxonomy): domain Eukaryota; kingdom Viridiplantae; phylum Streptophyta; class Magnoliopsida; order Malpighiales; family Euphorbiaceae; genus Reutealis; species Reutealis trisperma. Next base: position 26,368 of record CANTUT010000928.1, read on the forward strand.
TCAAATTTTGCCGCCATTGCTTCTATCACGAACTTTTGAGCAAATCTAACTCTCACTATTTCACGAAAATAGTAACTGTATACTGAAATAGTGACCGTAATCCGTGAACAATAAACAAGATAAGTTCACAGGAAAGAGAGGTGGGTCACAATGGACATACTTAAATACCAAGTCTTTCCTTAACCAAACTTTTCCTAGACATGTATTTCACATTATCACACTTCTTTCTAGCATTCCCGTGAATAATGCCAAATTGTATAATACCTCATAGTACTATTCGCAATAATAATTTTCCAAGAAAAATTTTTCTAATATAGAATATCAATTAAAACTACAACCACAAAGTATACTCTTATTTTTCAAGAAAAATTAAAATCAATAGCTCTGATACCACTTGTTGTAAAATTAGGACTGGATTAGTGCAAGAACGCAGCTAATAATTTGAGAAAATAATAAAAATAATTTTGACACACAGATTTTAAGTGAAAAATTCCAAACAAATTAGGGTAAAAACCATGAGCAAAGATAGAAGAATTTCATTATGAGAAATAATAAAAGTTACAACCTTCTCTCTAAATAACAGGGAGATAACAATGATAATCTTTCTTGAAAATAGGACAAACACACACTAAATATTTTTATTTAACTCTCTAATATTTTTCTCACATTAAAAAATCTCTCAAATTGAGATTTTGGGATGGATGAATAAGGGGGAGAGGGAGCCTTTATATAGGCTCTCAACCAAATAACCAAATGGAACACAGCTTGCAAAATGCAAGCCATGTTCCATTGTCAAATATGGAGGCACAAATTCGGTGCCTCCATATTTAAATTATAACTACAACAATATTTACAAGTCATTTTATATATTTGTTAAAATTAAATGTCCTCATAAATCAAATTACACAATTTCTTATTTGATTTATGTACTTGAACATTACCTAATTCTAAAAATAAGATCAATACAATCAAAAGCAAATTTCATTTTATCAATTGTTTTGATTTTTAACTTATAAAGTTTGTTTAATGGAGCCATTTGTAAACTACAAGTTTTGCTTAAGCCACTCGTTAGAGCATTATTACAACCTCATTTCAAAATGATTATTTTTTTACTTTTATTGAATTTAAATCTACGAGAGATTTAAAATGAGCAATTTTATAAAATTTATAGATTTAAACTGAATTTACTGTTTGACAATCAAAAAAAAAATCAAAATTTATGAATTTTGAAAGATCCATCACCTTCCAAAATCTTTCATTTTTGAAGATTTTAATTTTCCATCTCGTAGGTGGAAAAGTTAAAATCCATTTTGTTTTGTATATCAATAATTGTGATAATTTCTTTTATTCTAAGGTTGTTTCTAATAAATTTATAATATTCTACGATTATTCATATTCAATCCATTGATTTTGTACTCAATCTAAATGGTAAAATTTTTAAAAATCTATAAATTTCATAATTTATGGATATAAATTTATAAATTTTATTAAATTTATGAATTTAATAATCACTTTACCTAAACAAAACTTAAAAAAAAAAAAAAAATTGTAGCATTTAAAAGATTTAGTGATGCTGTACCCTTAGCATGATGTTATCTGTAAAGTTGATTTGACTCCAGTCTCTGGCTAGCGAGGAGAAATTAATGGACATAGAAAGTATATACAAATTGATGAAAACTGCTCTTTACCAACTTTATTTTGGAAGGATACATGTCAAGTCTTAAATTGGAGCGTTGAAAAATCAACAAATGCCAATTTTTGAGAAATTCATTGTCATTTCTTTGTCAATTCAGCACATTTTGCAAGTAAACTAAAAAAACATATGAATTACTAATTGTGGCGTCTTATTCTATTAAATTAGTAATATAATAGGTTCAATCTATATAATACTGTCTAGGTTTGAAAAATCAACAAATTGGCCTACTTACACGCAGTGCATATGGACTATTATGGTCATAAACATGTTTACTTGTTGGTATTGCAAAATTAAAATATTAAAATTAAAAATTTCACGTAGAAAAATAACAAAATATATTAAAACTTAATATAATATCTGAATCTCATCATCCAATAATTTAGATTTGTAGATTGGATTCAAAATTTCTGACATGATATCAGTGTAGATTTTATATTCCAATATATGATGTCTTTGTTAAAAAAAAAAGAAAATATTGAAACTTAATATAATATATGAGTCTCGTCACTGCATAACTTACCCTTTTAATTGGATTTGAGGTGTCTTGTATAAAAAATTAAATTTCTTTTGGAAAGTTTGCTTCTCATTAAATTGAGAGAGGTGACAAAAGTGAAAATAGCAGAATGCCAATTCAACCATCGAAAAGTCAAGAGATTAAAATATTTAATTTCCAATGAATCAAATAAAAAAAAGGCAAAAAAGAGCGGAGACTACAGAGAAGAGACTTGCTACAGTTTTTGGTTGACTCCAGAAGGAAGTCTTGCTGGCCCTTTTAAATCTTTTGTCAAGGGAGGATTTATTTTTTTTTTTTTTTATGTAGAATGGATATTTGCTGGCCCTTTTAAATCTTTTAAATTTCATTTTATCAATTGTTATAATTTTGATGTAGAATGGATATTTGTTTAATCGAGCCATTTGTAAATTAAAAGTTTACTTATGCTATTCGTTAGAGGCATTATTACAACCTCATTTCCCAATGATTAGTTTTAAAACATTGTATTATAAAGAATTCAGAGATATTATCCCCTTGGTATGATGTTATATTTTTTAAATATGCCTCCCACAATATTAATTAATTTCAATTTATAAGAAAAGGAACGAATTGGAAATATTGCTCTACTTTTCTCTTTTGCACCTAAAAAATTTTATTGATCAAAATAAATGCGAGAAAATCCTTTTATCTATATTTATACCTACTACATATAAATGTATGGAAAGGGGAAAAACACATTTATGTAAAAGTCTCTCATTAAATTTTTTTTTTAATTATGTATTCATAATGGATAATATGGTTATTTATTAATTAAATAATATAATTATCTAATTATATTTACAAAATTAATGAACGTAGAAAGTATATAAAAAAATTTATATCTAAAAAATTTTATTGATCAAAATAAATAGGAGAAAATCCTTTTATATATATATACTTGTATATTAAGAGAAATTAATGAACGTAGAAAGTATATGCAACTTGATGAAAACTACCTTTTATTTTGGAGGGATACTCCTCAAGTCTTAAATTGGAGTGTTGAAAAATCAACAAATGTCGATTTTTGAGTAATTGATTGCCATTTTCTTGTTAATTCAGCACATTTTGCAACTAAACTAAAAAAATTGCTCATATTTATAATTGACAACAAACATACAATCCTTGTTTCAATGGCGCTTATGGGGGTTTTACTCTTGTGCATCACTTTCTTTTTACTACTACCTTCTGCCCTGTCTAAACCCAACACTATGAGCCTAAATGCAACAGACCATCTCGCATTACTTGTCATAAAGTCACAGATTCATGATCCTTTAGGAGTCACAACTTCATGGAACAATTCTGTTTCAATGTGCTTGTGGAAAGGTGTTACATGTGGTCGTCGGCATCAAAGGGTTACACGGCTGAATCTCAGTTCCCAACATTTGAGAGGTTCCTTATCGCCCGCAATAGGGAACCTCAGTTTCCTAAGGTTAATTGATCTTGGAAACAACAGTCTTAGTGGTGAAATTCCAGATGAAATTGGACAACTTTCCAGGCTAAGAACTCTTATCCTGTTCAATAATTCTTTCACTGGTACCTTGCCACCAAATTTGTCCAATTGCCACAATCTCAATTATTTAGTTGTTGCTCGCAACAAACTCACCGGGAAGATACCAAACCAATTCGGCTCCTTATCCAAGCTTGAGGAGCTATATATTTTCAACAACTATCTAACAGGAGAACTGCCACCTTCCATTGGGAACCTTTCAAATCTTCAGGTAATTTCTTTAAAAGTGAATAGCTTACAAGGGAGAATTCCTCATACCTTAGTCCAACTAAGAAGCTTATTTTTCCTAGGACTTGGGGAAAATAGTTTTTCTAGTACAATTCCTCCTTCAATTTTTAACATCTCTTCCCTTAGAGTCTGCTTCCTATTACTCAATCAACTACGTGGAGGTATACCACAAAACTTAGCCCTCACTCTGCCAAACCTGGAGCAATTTAATATTGCCGGGAATAATCTTTCAGGTCCAATCCCAGATTCTTTAGCCAATGCGTCAAATATTGGGGCGTTTGATATTTTGGACAATTTTTTTTCAGGGAAAGTGTCCATTGACTTCAGTAGCCTTAAGAATCTCGAGTTGCTAGATTTAAGTATTAACAATCTCGGACTTGGGTTAGCTGATGATTTAGTTTTCCTAACCTCTCTAACCAACTGTACTAAACTCAACTATATGGATATACATAAGAACCAATTTGGAGGGACATTGCCCTATTCTATAGCCAATTTCTCAATCACACTGAATGCACTTATTGTGGGACAGAATGAAATATCAGGCACCATACCATCTGGGATAGGAAATCTTGTCAATCTAGAAGATATTGGTTTGGAGTATAATCAATTAACTGGTTTCATTCCCCAATCTATTGGCAAGCTTACAAAATTACAAGGATTGTACCTTAATGGAAATAATCTTGCGGGGACAATCCCTGCTTCTATTGGAAATCTAACTAGACTCAGTAGAATCTATTTGGAATCCAACAATTTGCAAGGCACTATACCCTCATCACTAGGAAAATGTCAGAATTTGTTGGATTTGAGTATAGATCATAATAGGCTCACTGGAAATTTTCCCCAAGAAATTCTTAGCATAACAACCCTATCAATTGGCTTGGACCTGTCTCATAACCATCTCACAGGCTCATTTCCCCTTCAAGAGGGCAACTTGAAGAATCTAGTTTCATTGGATATCTCAGTCAATGAATTTTATAGTGAGATTCCGGTCAGCCTGGGTAGTTGTGTATGCTTGGAATATTTAAATTTAAGAGGAAATTCATTTAATGGAAGCATTCCACAATCTCTGAATTCTTTGAAAAGCATTAAAGAGGTGGATTTTTCTCATAACATGCTGGATGGCCAAATTCCAAAATATTTTCAGAATTTATCCTTTCTGGAATCCTTGAACCTGTCTTATAATCACTTTGAAGGGGAAGTACCAACAGAAGGAGTTTTTAGGAATGCAACAGCAATTTCGCTAGATGGGAATAAAGAGCTTTGCGGTGGCATAACTGAATTGCATTTGCCACCATGCCAATTAAAAACATCAAAGAAATCAAAAATAAACCTCTCACTCAAACTACTCCTAATACTTTGTGGGGTTCTTGGATTTATTTTGCTATTTTCTGCTCTACTTTTTTGGTTTAGAAAAAAGAGAAATGAAAAGCCTTCTTCGGCATTATTTTCCCTAAATCCATTTTTGAAGCTTTCCTATCAGCAACTACTAAGAGCAACTAATGGCTTTTCTTCAGCCAATTTGCTTGGAGTAGGAAGTTTCGGACGAGTATACAAAGGAGTTTTGGATGAAGAAGAAGATAGAAGTATTGTTGCTGTGAAGGTGATGAATCTAAACTATAGAGGAGCCTCCAAGAGCTTTACTGCAGAGTGTGAAGCCCTAAGGAATATTAGGCACCGTAATCTTGTCAAGATCGTATCAGCCTGCTCCAGCGTTGATTTTCAAGGTAATTCCTTCAAAGCTCTTATTTATGAGTTCATGCCAAATGGGAGCTTGGACAAGTGGTTGCACATAATTCCTAGAGAGAATGAGGAATGCAGAGAACCAAGGGGATTAAGCTTTCTTCAAAGATTAAATATCACCATTGATGTGGCTTTGGCACTTGATTACCTCCATCAGCATTGTCAAGTGCCTATAATTCACTGTGATGTGAAACCGAGCAATATTCTTCTTGACAATAACATGGTTGCTCACCTAGGAGATTTTGGATTAGCAAGATTTTTCCCAAAAGAAACTGCAAATGCATCTACAAATCAAACGAGCTCTGTTGGACTGAAGGGCACAATTGGTTATGCTGCACCGGGTAAAACTTTCTATTCTTCGTTTTCTTCTTCTACATGTGTTATCTGCATCAAGATTTTTCCCCATTCATACAACTTTACTATTTCCAGCAAAAGATTGCGTCTTACTACCCAAATGAAATTATGGAACTCATCCTTAAAAATTTCCAAAATTCTCATTATGCATACTATGGGTGTCAAACTCTATTCTATATGGTTTCTATATTTTTGACATTCTATATGGTGTATAGATTTTTTCTTGCTTTCTTTTTTGTTTTATTTTCCTCTCTTGTAAGAGTGTTGACCCATTTGGTGTATTAGTTTTTTAATTTTTTAAACTAAGATGATGAAGGCGCTATGAGTGTGGCAGCCTCCTTGAGATGCTTTGGTGCTGCTACTGAGAATTTTAATCCAATAATTTCATTAAAAAAAAAAAAGAACATGATCTATTAAAGAACTAGATGCAAAGTAATCTGCTGCTCTTTGTGGTGGTGGTGGTGGTTTTGTTGGGAAGAAGAGGTTCAAGCATTTATTTCTTACTCATTTTTCACTTACATACTTCTTATTGAAGATCTATAAATTATTCTTAATAATAATTACACATTCAATTTTAAAAGTTGTAGTGTGAATGTGCAGAGTATGCCATGGGAAGTGACGCAACCATAAGCGGAGATGTGTATAGCTTTGGGATACTAATCTTGGAAATATTTACAAGCAAGAGACCTACTGATGACATGTTTAAAGATGGTCTAAACCTGCATAATTTCACAAAGATGGCCTTGCCAGAACAAGTAACTCGAATTGTGGATCCGCTGCTGGTATGCAGTCTCAGTGAAGAAGAAGATGCAACTATCAACAGAAGAAATCCAGGCCATATTTGCAAAAATAAATACAAAATGCAAGAGTACTTAGTTTCAATTTTAGAAACTGGAGTGATGTGCTCTGCTGAATCACCCAAAGACCGGATCGCAATTAAAGATGCATCAAAGATATTGTGCTCCATCAAAGATGAACTTATTGGGACTGAAATTGTGCAAGAAGATAGGAACCATCATGCATGAAATTCGATAGCAGAAATAGCTCTTTCAGCTAATTCTTAAAGACTAGCCATTGAAATAAGGCAACAATAATTTCTAGTTTGCGCCTTGGAAATGTCTCATTTCTCTATTAGACCTTTAGAGTAAAAGGGTAAAAAGCAATATATCCTAAGACTCTTCTTTTTATTTCAGTAAGAATCTATAAAAAGAAGCAATTCAGCTGCAAAATGGAAATGACATTAAAGCTTAAATACTAAATTTTTCTGTATAAATATTAATTATTAGGTGCGTCTCTTAAATGGACACGATTATTGTTATTTAAGCAAAAACAATTAAAAAATTTATTTTTTTAATTTTTTTCTCTCCTATTAATTTTTATCTACCAAATAAAATTTCTTAATTTTACCTTAAAAACATTAATATCTGGTTGTTCTTACTGAATGAGAAAGGTGTTAACACATCGAGAACCCTCGTAAATTAAAAGCAAAAGGACAATAACTCCATTGAAAAGAAATTTTTTGATCAACTTCTGTTTCAGGTTTGAACGTATGGAAGGTGCTTATTCTTTCTTTGGCCCATAGAGGGGGCCATTAGCTCTTCAAATTTTCCTTTCAACTCTCTTGCCCCCACTCCCACTTCTTCAAATTTTCCTTTCAACTCTCTTGCCCCCACCCCCACTCCCACTTCACAAGTTGTCCCCCACCATTTATTTCTCAAGTTTTGACGCTAACTACTCACATAATAATATTTAATAAATGTTTTCTATGTTACTTTATTTTAAAATAAATCAACTTATTTTGTTGGCCAAAAAAATAATTTTTTTACAAAAAATTACAATTTTATTTATACTTTGTTGTAAATTAAACTATTATTTCATAATTCTTTTTAGTTACAAAAAAAAAACCTTTAATTTTATGAAAAATTGACTTATTTTTTTGAAAAACAATAATTTTATGAAAAGAAAAATAATTTTGTAATTATAAAAAAAAAGCTCTCTTATGAAAAATCATAATTTTTTTATATTTTTTTTAAATTAAATTATTTTTTATAAAGTTTATAAGTATATAAATTAAAATACTACATTAATCATTCTAATATTTCTCATTTTTAATTAGTAAAATGTAAATAACAGGTTAATTTAATTACAATACTTTAAATATTTTAATTATATTTATTATTTATTACTATATTATTGGTTGTAATAAATAAAATTTTTTGCTTTATTTTAAAATAAAGTAATTTAAATATTTTTCTATATGATGTCATTTATTTTTCTCGTAAAATTGTTAATTAATATAAAATAAATTATATTTTCATAAAATTAAAATATTTTTCATAATTAAGTAAAATTGCAAAAAAATAATTTACTTTACGAAAAAATATGAATAAAATTATAATTTTTCATTAAAAAAACTATATTTTTTATAAACAAAGTATGTTACTTTGTTTTAAAATAAAATAACTATGAAAAACACTTATTTAATAATTTAAAAAAAAAACATTAATATGCTCTCAATTTTCATTTTTTAGCATCGAAGGGATAAATTTAATATTTTTAAAGATATATACTTTTACTATTATTAGATAAAAGTGCTATTTCTTTCTGTATTAAGTACACAATTTCATCAAAATTTTTATGGGATTTGCTTTCCTTGTTGTACGCTGTCATAAAGTTTGAAACTTTAAGCCATACATTTTATAATTGCAAAAATAAATCAACTACAATAATGTGATTATAAAATAACATTTTCAGCAAATAAAAAATATCACATATGGCCATACCTTAATAGAAGAAAAATATTTTTAATTGGTGTTTGATACATATGGACAAATTAACTTATTTGGTAAATTATTTTATATTTATTATATAAATTAATAGATATAAAAATCTTTAAAAAATGCCAAAATTAATTTTTCAATACAAATTATTTTAAAAAATAATTAAATTAATATCTGCACATTATACGGGTTCACGACTAATATAATTTTAATCTTATTAAAAAATAATTTTAAAATATTTAGCAGCTGTTTTGAAACTTTTATAATTAGAAATGTAAAATTTATTTTAAAAATAAATTTTAATGATTTACAACAAGAAAATAATATATAAAAAATAATTTTCACGCGATTTTAGTTACGCGTGTATTTCAAGAGAGTATCAGCTAAATTACAAGAATTCAGTGTTTTTGAACAGTAAATTTTGAATTTTTTTTTATCTAAAAAAGTTAATTAGTCCTCAATTGTCATCGACAGTAAAATTGAAGGACTAATTTATTAGTTTTTGCTGATTTGATTTCCTTGTTAGACACTACCATTCTATTTGAAATTTTAAGCCATTCATTTTATAATTACAAAAATTAATCAACTACAATATATGTGATTATCACATCACATATTTAGCAAATAAAAAATATATATCACATATGCCAATACCTAGATAAAAGAAAATATTATTAATTAGTGTTTGATATATGGCAAAATATACCTTATTTTTCTATTTCACAACCAACAATTGCCCATAGCAAAAATTACTAATAATTAGTCCTAGTAACTTCTATCTTCTAAATTCTTAGGAATTCTAAAATTGAATTGAATGAAGATCCTCCTTCCATCAGAGCCTTCCTTGGCATTTTTGCCCATAACTTTCACCTTCTTTCTAACTTCACAATCTTTTCCATTACACATGTTACTACTATTTCAATTTACGCGACGGTGGCAACATCATCACGTTTTGGCATGTAATCCAATTTCAGCTCCATTGCTAGCCCCAATTGCTCACCATAGTAAGTTGCATAGATAGGCAAGGTAACTATAGGCACACTATACCACAAACTTTCCAAGATAGAATTCCACCAACATGAGATACAAATCCTCCTATTGCCTTATGGACTAGCACCCTCCACTTGTGGTGCCCACCCACAAATCTTTGCTTTCCCTTCTACCCACTTCAAGAATCCTTTTGGTAACATTTCTTTTGGATTCTTGAATTTAACATTTCCTCTCTCTTCTGGTAACATTGTTTCAACCACTTAGATTGTAATACCAATAAATGCATAAATTCCAATAAAGAGAATGGTAAGAGTCATTAGGTTACTTAAGTCTAGTAGCAAACTAGTAATTTAATAGTATAAAAGTCAAGAGGTTAAAATATTAATTTCTAATGAATTAAAAAAAAAAAAAAAGGCTAATCAAGTATGATCTAATTGATATTTTCATTATCTTTAAGAATGTGAGAAATGGGATATCTCGGGTTCAAGTCTCCTAAATTATAAGAATTATTTTTAATTTGGTGAAAGATACTAAAAGAAGAGAGTTACCTCTATTGTAACTTGCAATATTATTTCGGCCTATTAGCCCTCTAATAAAAAATAAAAAATAAAAAAAGCAAAAAAAGGGGCAAATTATTATATGGACCTGATTCCATGTACCAAGGCTGTCAAGTTAGCATAATTCATGTGCAGCAGTTGTTAAAAAAAAAAAAAAAAAAAAGGATACAACTGTACAAAGGACACACACATCATGTGATTTATTCAAATCACTGCTTTTTTTCCTTTTTTTTATTTATTTGCAATACTTGCAATTAAATTATTATAATTAAATATATCAATTTATTTTTTCTCTCATCAAATAATCATTATAATTATAATTAAATATATTTAAATCATTATAATTAAATATATAAAGTTTACATCTCTCTTGTGCCATCAAATTTTATTAATAATTTCTTTTCATTAAAAACATTTTTAACATACAAAAAATCTTTTTTTTCACTGCTTAAAATAATTATTATAAAATATTTAATATAATATAATTTATATGTAAGAATAAAATTTTATATTTTGCTTTGAGATATAAATAATTTATTTTCTTACATTTGAATAATTATAATATTTTTAAATTTTTGTGATACAATATTGTATATTTTTAAGTATAATTTAATGGTGAGTATATAAAGTGTATATTCATATGTTATTAGTGTCAAGTTCATTGATCATAAGTTTATATTCATTACTTATAACGTGTATATTCATTTGTTGTTAGTGTCAGTTTTATTAAACATAAGAGTTAGGTTCTG
>CANTUT010000928.1:42500-53691 GCA_947687605.1 Reutealis trisperma
GGGATTCGGGGGCAGCACCCCATAAAGAAAATTTTTTAGACTTCAATTTTATTACCACCAGATATTCAAATCTCTCTAACTCCATACCAACAATCAATCTCTAAAAAAAAAAAAAAAAAGGAGAAATCTCGAAAACCATGCCAGCGCCACATGGCGTGCGGCACTGAGTCAGAACTGTGCGGCGCTGCATGCCTCTTGTGCGGTGTGCCGCAAATGCCTGATGCAGCGCCACACTAGGCTCTGCGAGCTTTTGATCCCTGTGGGCCCCACCTGCCTAGAAAATGACCTTTTTACCCCCTTTCAATCTAATTTTCAGCCATTTCTAGCCCTACCCCTCATGGTCTTTTCACATTTTCATTTCCTAAACTACCCTCACTCACTTTTCTTATGAATACCCCCCTTCACTTCTTATTCTGACACAATTCTTGAATTTGAGTAGATTGTTATCCTCAAATTCTTCTCTTCTTCTCCCTCCAATCATTCTCTAATTAATTAATTAATCTTTTTAATTAATTAATTAACTCACCCTAACCAAGTTAATTAATATTTTTAATTAACTAAAAATCTTTTTTAATTAATCACTAAATTAATTAATTAATTAATCTTTTTAATTAATTAATTAATCACTCTTTTTTCAAAAATAATTCCTTTTTCCAAAATCAAATTAATTATTTTTCTTAATCCACTTTTCATCCAAATTAATTAATTAATCCTTTTAATTAATTAATCACTTTTTTCCAAAATCAAATTAATCCTTTTTCTTAATCCACTTTTTCATCCAAATTAATTAATTAATCTTTTTAATTAATTAATCCATCCATCCTTTCCATCATATTAATTAATTAATCATTTTAATTAATTAATTAATTTTTCAATCTATCTAATCATCCAGTCCGGATAAAACGGAATTTTGATCCAGTAAAACCCTTCGCCCACCAAAAGTCAAGGTATCAGTCTTTTTCCTCACTTTCAACACACTCAAACCAAAATCAATCTGATCAACTCCTAAACCCCTCCACTTAACCGTGGAATGAACTACGTGGGTTTTAATTCCCATTCAATGGGGTACGTAGGCATGTTTGAAATCTAAATCCATACCTCAAATCCAAATCCCAATCAATTCTCTTTTCCCTTTATTTAAATTAATTTGTGAATATTTTATTTTCACCATTCATTCATATTTTGCCATATTCATGCATTTTCTTTAAAATCATCTTATAAATGTCATTCATGAAATCTAATTTTCAAGTCAAATTAAACTTAAGAGCCAAATTTTGATTATTTAAAACCAAAAATCTAGTCCCCGAACTCAACCTGGTTCGAAGCTAGTGATTTTATCCATGGGCAAATTAAATTAAAAATTGATGAATTGGAGTCAAATGGATTTTTCCTTAATTTTCTCATTTAAAAATAAATTAGGACGGTGACTTCCAAAAATCATTTTTCAAAATCAACCAAATCCAAACCCGAGGGTTCCATCACGAGTCTAAACCGAATGAGCATCCCGGTTCCTCTAGCGGACCGGGCCAGTGCTCGGGCGAGGCCTCACAGCTGGCGACTCCACTGGGGGCTAGTTGCCACCTTTTTTTAATAAAAAGGAAAATAAGAGGATTACCATTTGGTTAAGGAAAAATTTTTCCAAAAATAATCTCTATTTGGCTCATTAAGTATAATTTGACTTTTATGCATCACTTTGCATAATAAAGGCTCTTTGCCTAAACCTTAGCTTTAGGAAAACTTTTGGATGGCGAGTAACATTGGCTTCATAACTCTCTTTGAGTATGTCAGGAGATAGCGAAAGCATTCCACCCTGCGACGAATCCCCAATCATTTCAGTGGTGTAATAAGCAGTTAGTACTATTGGACTCACGCAAGGCTCCTTGCCTCACATGTGGTTAGGTATATCGATGCTCTAGTGGGACGGGGACTCTTAAATCAAACCACCCTTTACCCTTGTGCATATAGTTGCCTTAGCCTTTGACCTTAGGTTCCATGTATTGTAATACTCAATACTCTAGCATGTTCATGAAACTTTTTTAGCATGCATCACAACATGATCATGCATACACAACATGAGAAGCTCAACAAAGGCAACCCTCAAAAACCTCAAATACCCAAACTGATGGTCCATTACCCCAAAAACACCTCACACACTCACCCTGTCAACATATAAACCCAATGACCAACCATGTGAAAGGAATTCTTTTCCCGACACATCTTCACATTCATGCCATCTTTCCTTCACAATTCTGTTTTCTTACCCATTTTTCTATCTTTTTTCTGTTTCAAGGTACCAATGGCCAATACCTTCAACTTCAATCAAGATGCCATGAGTGCTTTCTTCGCTAGTCTCCTTAAGAAATAAGAGGAAACTTTTCAAATTGTACTCACCACCGCTCTTCAGACCCAAGCTAAAACTTTCACCAATGCTCTCAATGGCCAGTTTGCCACCTTTACTGATGCCCTTAACTCCCAACACCATTCCATCATCAATAAGGTCAAAGAAATGACTAATGACACTGTCACTCCCCCTCCTACTCGTGTTGAGCCTGCATTTGCCCAAGCCAGGACTAGCCATGCCTCTACTTTTACTCCTCCCATTATCGATCTCATCGATAAAGGGAAAGCGCCTGAGACTCCAACCTCTTTTACCATGGACTTAAACACAACCGCTCCCTCTCCCACTACGAATCATTTTTAACGTGAAGATTTCTCTAGCTTTCCTGAAGCTAAGAAATTGATGGAGAAAGTTGAGGTCATGGAAAAAATGCTCAAGAACGTCAAAAAGCAAGAGGACATGATAGATGTTGACTCCTTAGCTCTCTTCCCAAATGCATGAGTTCCACCAAAATTCAAAATGCCAGTCATGTACAAGTTTAATGGTACCACATGTCCCAAAACTCATCTCAAGATGTATGTGGGTGCCATAAGACCTTTCAGTGTGGACGATAAGCCTCTTGCTCAGTTATTCCAGCAAACCTTGACCGGAGCCGCTATTAAGTGGTTACTAGATCTCGACAAAAATCACAAGAAGACTTGGGATGACATATGTAATGCATTTGTTAAGCAATACCACTACAACATCAAGGTGGATGTCACCCATTGAGATTTGGAAACCACCAAACAAGGGCCAAGAGAATCCTTCACCGCGTTCCTTACAAGGTGGAGAACAATAATGGCTCAAATGGTGAACCTTCCATCTTAAATAGAGCAAATTGACATCATTGCCAAGAACCTCCTCTCCCAATACCAGATGTATTTGCAAATACAGTACCTCCCTAATTTCAAAGCTCTCATTGCCACTACTATCAAGATTGAGGATTTGATTTTATTAGGACGAATCAAAGATGAATCCTCTAGGCATCATAAGAACAACAACTATGCCACCAACACCACCCAAAGAGAGGGAGAGGTAAATATTGTGTCCTGTCACCAGCAGATGAATTTGAAAACAAGGAGGACTTTCTTTGAGCTGGGCAAACCCCTCAGCGTCGTTACAAGAAAGCCTTCGAGGCTAAGATGGTTAAGCCCTTAGAATCATGACCTCCTCCAAACCCTTTGCCCAAGGGTTATAATGCTAATGAGTACTGCGACTATCATCAAGAACCGGGGAACAAAACTAATGCATGCTAGGCTCTGAAGCATAAAATCCAAGACCTCATCGACAGTGGAGACATCATTGCTCCTAAATCCAAAATCTAACACCACCACCAATCCTTTTCTGAACCATTAAGACCATCTCGGGCTTCACTTGATAATTGGCACTTTGAGAATAATTTCGCCTTGCTGTGCGCCTATCCAAGTCCTTCGAGTCCATGTCCGAGTCATTTGAGTCCTTGTCTAAGTCATCTACGTCAGGGTTTGTATATATTTCTGTCTCTCTTTGAATTTGAGTCTATCAAGTCTTATCCTTTTTAGTCTATATTTTGCCTTCAAAGCTTATCCTTTAATGTACTCATAATGGGACTCTTTTTTCAGCAATAAAAGTTTGAACTTTTTAATTTGCTTTAATTTTTTTCTGATTCATCTTTAAATGGGACATCTTAAAAAAAAAAAAAAAAGACATCTTAAAAAAAACAAAATCAAAAACAAAAACACAAACAAAAACAAAAACAAAAATAGAAACAAAAAAATGAAAAATAAAAAAAATGAAAAAGGCAAAAGGATAAACTAATTATAGCACAGAAAAAAAAATCTCATACATTACATCTGCATGACAATAGTGAAAAAGATCATAAGCTATTATGCATAAAGACGAGGACATGATAGGGATACTCCAAGCATCACAGTTTATAAGATCTTGACCTACAAGAAGCTTGCCAAGAAGAAGCTACAGAGAATGAAGACAAAATAGGAAGATCTTATCTGACAGAGGCACTATCTTTACAGGCGTGGACGAAAGTGAATTCTCCCATCTTGGCAACCTGGATCAGCTGAAACGATACATCATCCGAAGATGACATCTACATTTCATTTTTATTTCTCATGCATATGTAATTAGAACTACATGGACCTGATTCTCCCTAAAAAATGAGAAAAATTAATGAAAGAAAAGTGATGTAAAGGATATGTAGGCAGCCCGATTCGGGTGCGGTTCAAATCATAATATAAAATATTTTGTTTGCATCGCATTCTCATTTTCTTTGTGCCTAGTACATCATTCACTTGATTCTTTTGCCTAAACAAAAATTAAAATAAAAAAATAAAAAAAAAAAAGAAGAGAGAATGCTCGCTAAGCTGAAAACCTGAAAGGGAGACTTAGGCAGAAATTAGAGCAAAAACAAAAGATGTCTCATTTAGTAATGATCAAATCTTGCAAAATACAAACCCATCATAAAGGATAGTCCTTTCATTGTCATCTATAGCTTATCTTGTTTCGTATAGTCTTATCAACTTGTAATTACTTCAAAAAAAAAAAAGAAGTCATGTCTGAGGTCATGGTCTAGCTAGTTTTCCCCTACCTCTTGAGATGCAAATCTCTTATGTCCTTATCATAGTCAAAGTCTATCGCAATCTTCTTTTGAGTCACTACTGCAATCTGTGATGTTGCACTTATAGTAGATCCCCGAGTCTCCTTCAAAGATTGAGTCACCCCTCTATCTATGTTGTAGTCCTCGCTCCACCAATGGCTTCTCTTGCAACCCATCCGTCCTCAGCTATGTCACCCTCTGCAGGGCAACTTGGTACTCTTTCTCAATTAGCCAAACCACCTTTGTTAACCTCTCTATGATCCTAAGTGAAATCCCAAAATAAACAGTATGATAACTCCTTAGCCAGCCATCACTTGATAGCTCTAGCAATGGGAGCTGTGATCTACACAAACTCTAAGAAAGAAAAACTGGGGGCATACCCTGAGTCTACCTCACCTGTCTTAAGACACTCATCCCTAGTGGAAAGCATTCAAACTAAGCCCCACAGGCAAACCACTCGACACCTATAGCCTCTAGTCATGAAAGATTTAATCCTTTATTATTGGTAGTGCTAAAAATGTGTCTTCTGGGGGTAAGTTGTAAGCAATCATCGTATCTGATCTCTGATCGAGTATCAATAAAGCATTAGCAGACTGAAAAGCAGGGGCCACCACCTGAAAATGATCCATCAACCATGCTTTCGAGATAACCCAAAATCTGAAACAGACATCCACAAAGCACCCAAAGCAAAAAGGGTAAGAATAGATAAATTTTTATCACTGGGGAATAACTAGCAAGACAGTTCATCTCTCTAAATCCTTAACAAAGCAATTAAGACTCATCAATGTCTTTGCTAGTACAGCTCTAACCATAAAATGCCTCTTTTCCATCTATTACTGTGGCATCATCCCAATCAATAAACCCATAACTGACACTCAAACAAAAAATCAAGGCCCTCATGTTGAGCCTCTATACCCCTCATATCCCCTAGTCACCGGAATCATGGAACTTCTCAATCATAGTGGTCAAATTCACTTAACCATCACCAACCATCATTTGGCTTGCAACATCCTAAGGCAAATCAAAAACTCTAAAAA
This sequence comes from Reutealis trisperma, assembly GCA_947687605.1. Classification (NCBI taxonomy): domain Eukaryota; kingdom Viridiplantae; phylum Streptophyta; class Magnoliopsida; order Malpighiales; family Euphorbiaceae; genus Reutealis; species Reutealis trisperma. The sequence continues at coordinate 48,508 of CANTUT010000928.1, forward strand.
ATTCAAGAAATGCCAGATTTTGAACTCTAGCACCACTAGAGTTGCCTTTGAGTCGCAGCCAAGGCATATTCCCAATCTCTCTAGAATAGGCACAGCTCTTCCTTGGCAGCACCAAAATAGAAACTAGGGGCTAACAGATTCTGAAATCTAAAGTAACCTCTCGAACTCCTTATAATGCCACCATGGCAATTTTTCCATACTAACCCAAGTTGAGTTTCTCAACATTGTCGAGTTTTTCAGTCCAAAAATGCATGACTCTACAGAACACAAAAGTCATATGAGAAATTGCATTCACAAAGCAAATGTGTGAATCCATCCTCATACATTCATGCTACCATTCATTACAGGCATCACCACAAATCATGCATGGCATAGAAGTCAAGCAAAAGGTCCATGAATTCTGAAACATGCATGCATCATCTAAGCAATCATCTACGCATCAACATCTATGCAATCATCTACAATCATACATCATCATGCATAAGCTGAGCCAGTAGCCTCAGTAGCCTCTCCTCAAGCTTACCAGTACTTCCTTAAAGCTAACCAATACCTTTTAAAGCTGACCTGTGCCTCTTTGAAGCTAAATGATACCTTTCCATATCTAATCAACAAAGCGTGACTTTCAGAGTCCCTCTACTCCCGACAAAGTTCCTTTGAGCCTTTTGAAAGGCCTAACCTTTCACAGTCAAAAGCCCAAGTTTCTTTAGCACAACTAAAATCTTGAGCCAACTAGCCATAAACTGAGGCTCTTCCTCAGAATCTCTTGAGCCGACTCGCCATAAGTTGAGGCTCTCTTTCACTAAATTATCTTGTCTGAAATCATCTTTACCTCTAGCGTAAAGCCAAACAGATAGCCTTAATTAAGATTTACCCAAATCTTCTCCAGCATTAAGGCTGAACAGATAGCCTTGATTGAGATTCACCCCAAATTATCTTTACCTCTAGTATTGAGGCCAAACAGATAACCTTGAGATTTATTTTAGATTATCTTTATCTCCAATATTAAGGCTAGATAGATAACCTTGATTGAAATTTACTTCAGATCATCTATATCTCCAATATTAAGGTTGGACAGATACCCTTGATTGAGATTTACTTCAAACCATCTTTATCTCCAACATTAAGGTCAAACAGATAGCCTTGATTGAGATTCACTTTAGACCTCCTTTATCCTTTAACATTAAGGCCGGATAGATAGCCTTGATTGAAATTCACCAAACCTTCTCTATCTCCAATATTAAGGTCGGACAGACAGTCTTGATTGAGATTCACCTCAAACATTCTTCATCTTTAGCATTAAGGCCGAACAGATAGCCTTGATTGAAATTCATCAAATCTTTTTTATCTCTAACATTAAGGTCAGACAGATGGCCTTGATTGAAATTCACACAACCTTCTTTGTTTTATAACATTAGGGCCGAATAGATAGCCTTAATTGAAATTCACCAAGACCATTTTCGCAACCAATGTCAAGGCTAAACAGATAGCCATTGATAAAGTTTCATTTATGTTAAAGGTCCTTTGCCCGAAAGACATGACAAGAACACACAAGCCCATAATCTGACATGGTACCTCTTCCCGATGTTCACAATCATTAGAATCACCTTTTGTTCAAAGCCAATTCTGATGAGGGGGCAATTGTGAACCCTCAATTTTACACCCTCATCATCCAATCACAACCTTAGCACTTGCTAAGTTTAACACATTACGCAGAGCTGTTATGGTGGTCTCGTTAACCAGTTAGCGAGTAGGGGTTTAAGGTCAGACAGATGGCCTTGATTGAAATTCACATAACCTTCTTTGTTTTATAACATTAGGGCCGAATAGATAGCCTTAATTGAAATTCACCAAGACCATTTTCGCAACCAATGTCAAGGCTAAACAGATAGCCATTGATAAAGTTTCATTTATGTTAAAGGTCCTTCGCCCGAAAGACATGACAAGAACACAAAAGCCCAGAATCTGACATGGTACCTCTTCTCGATGTTCACAATCATCAGAATCACCTTTTGTTCAAAGCCAATTCTGATGAGGGGGCAATTGTGAACCCTCAATTTTATACCCTCATCATCCAATCACAACCTTAGCACTTGCTAAGTTTAACACATTGCGCAGAGCTGTTATGGTGGTCTCGTTAACCAGTTAGCGAGCAGGGGTTTAGGGGTAGCGCCTCCAAAAGAAAATTTTTTAGACTTCAATTACATTACCACCAGACATTCAAATCTCTCTAACTCCATACCAACAACCAATCTCTAAAAAAAAAAAAAAAAAAAAAAAAAAAAAAAAAAACCTTGAAAACCGTGCCAGTGCCACGTGGCGTGCGGCACTGCATGCCCTTTGTGCGGTGTGCTACAAATGCCTTATGCGGTGCCGCACCAAGCTTTGCGAGCTTTTGATCCCTATGGCCCCATCTGCGCAGAAAATGACCCTTTTACTCCCTTTTAGTCTAATTTTCAGCCATTTCTAATCCTACCTCTCATGGTCTTTTCACATTTTCATTTCCTAAACTACCCTCACTCACTTTTCCTATGAATACCCCCTTCACTTCTCATTCTGACACACCTCTTAAATTTGAGTAGATTGCTATCCTCAAATTCCTCTCTTCTTCTCCCTCCAATCACTCTCTAATTAATTAATTAATTAATCTTTTTAATTAATTAATTAATTAACTCACTCTAACCAAGTTAATTAATCTTTTTAATTAACTAAAACTCTTTTTTAATTAATCACTAAATTAATTAATTAATTAATCTTTTTAATTAATTAATTAATCACTCTTTTTTCAAAAATAATTCCTTTTTCCAAAATCAAATTAATTATTTTTCTTAATGCACCTTTCATCTAAATTAATTAATTAATCCTTTTAATTAATTAATCACTTTTTTCCAAAATCAAATTAATCATTTTTCTTAATCCACTTTTTTATCCAAATTAATTAATTAATCTTTTTAATTAATTAATCCATCCATCCTTTCCATCATATTAATTAATTAATTATTTTAATTAATTAATTAATTTTTCAATCCATCTAATCACCCAGTTCTGATAAAACGAAATTTCGGTCTAGTAAAACCCTTTGCCCACCAAAAGTCAAGGTATCAGTCTTTTTCCTCACTTTCAACACACCCAAACCAAAATCAATATGATGAACTCCTAAACCCCTCCACTTAACCGTGGAATGAACAACGTGGGTTTTGATCCGTATTCAATGGGGTACGTAGGCATGTTTGGAATCTAAATTCAAACCTCAAATCCAAATCCCAATCAATCCTCTTTTCCCTTTTTTTAAATTAATTTGTGAATATTTTATTTCCACCATTCATTCATATTTTGCCATATTCATGCATTTTTTTTAAAATCATCTTATAAATGTCATTCATGAAATCCAATTTTCAAGTCAAATTAAACTTAAGAGCCAAATTTTGATTATTTAAAACCAAAAATCTAGTCCCCGAGCTCAACCTGGTTCAAAGCTAGTGATTTTATCTATGGGCAAATTAAATTAAAAATTAATGAATTGGAGTCAAATGGGTTTTTCCTTAATTTTCTCATTTAAAAATAAATTAGGATGGCGACTTCCAAAAATCATTTTTCAAAATCAACCAAATCCAAACCCGAGGGTTTTATCTTGAATATAAACCTAATGAGCATTTCGGTTCCCTCTAGCGGACCGGACCGATGCTCGGGCGAGACTTCACACAAAGATAGATTTAGAAGAGCTTCCATTAAATATTTAGTTGCAGAAATCATGTTTTGATCTGCATTTTTGTTGATTTATGCCATAGAATGATTTTGAATAGGCGCTTTGTATTTTTGTGAAGTTAGATTAAGATTTTAGGGTTTGCACATAGTAATCTATGCACTTTTGTTTTCATTTCTATTTTTATATAAAAAAATAAAAATTATATCGCGCATGCATTGCACACTTGATCTAGAACCCAAGTCTACAGTATAACAACTTACAAAAAAGATTCGACACTAGAGAGACTTATTACAGTTTTTTGGTTGACTAGAAAAGCAAGTCTTGCTATTACATTTTAATCTTTTGTCAAGTGCAAATTTAAAAAAAAAAAAAAGTATTTAGGATATTTTCAAGTTATTTTATATATTTATTAAAATTAAATTTCCTCGTAAATCAAATTACAGAATTTCTTATTTGATTTCTGCAATTGAAAATTACCTAATTCTAAAAATATGATCAATAAAATCAAAAGCAAATTTCACTTTATCAAATGTTTTAATTTTAATATCATAAAGTCTGTTTAATCAAGCCATTTGTAAGTTACAAGTTTAGTTAAACCATTCGTTAGAGCATTATTACAACCTCATTTCACAATATTTAGTTTTTAGTTTTATTTAGTTTAAACTAATAAAAATTTATTTGTTATATCCTTTGCATAATTTATATTTGTTAAATTAGTTTCCCACAATATTAATGAATTTCAATTTAAAAGAAAAGGAACAAAGAGGAAATATTATTCTAATTTTCTCTTTTTGCATCTAAAGAATTTTTATTGATCAAAATCTTTTGCATCTGATATTTTTGTTGACTTGACTCCAGACTTTGGCGGGCAATGAAAACTGCGTCTTTACCTACTTTATTTTGGAGGGATAAACTCCACTTGAGTCAAGTCTTAAACTGCGTCTTAAAGTGGAGTATTGACAAAGTGATTGTCATTTCTTGTCAATTCAGCACATTTTACAACTAAAAAAAAAAATGCTCATACTTATAAGTATGTCATAGGAACCAGCTAGATAAACAATCATTGTTTCAATGGCACTTATGGGCTTTTTACTCTTGTGCATCACTTTCTTACTACTGCTACCTTCTGGCCTGTGCAAACCCACCACTATGAGCCTAAATGCAACAGACTATCTCGCATTACTTGCCATAAAGTCACAGATTCATGATCCTTTAGGAGCCACAACTTCATGGAACAATTCTATTTCAGTGTGCCTATGGAAAGGTGTTACTATCACATCCCAACCTTAGAGATACGACGGTCCTAGAACATGGGGAGACATAAGGTCACCCACGCCCATAGAACCCACTTGCATATATCAACAAATCATGCCTAGGATTTTACCAAACCTCTTTCATTAACTCATTTAAAACATTTAGATGAATACCATAATTTGCGAAAAACTTAAAATAAATCATTACATATAAAATTCATAAGGAAA